>BQNB010101730.1:0-24408 GCA_026074375.1 Tanacetum coccineum | reverse complement strand
TGGTGATCTTGTTAAACCCTAGCTCATCGAGACTTTACCCACTTACTGCTTAATGGCAATTCATACACTAGTAGTCCACTAACCAATTCTTTACCAATTGATTAGAATGTACTGTTGAAACCAAGGTCACCTTATGGCTTAACTAAGCTCACAACCAAAGGGTGAAGATAGGTCGTTAATTTTGATCCTATTTGTCTAGATGTATAAATCACTATATGGAGAGTTATCCTGGCATCTAGATTACTTGGTCTGTATAACTAGATCCAGTTGAATGATAGGTCGCATACAAAAGCACGTAAACAAGTATATTGATAAACATAAACAAGCAATTCAACGATAAATTAAGAAATCGAGATAAACAAACCAAACATTAAGATTTTCATAACAATGGCTAATACCCGAAGGTATTAGCCCTCAAAAGTCATAATTAATACAAAAGTAATGATTTAGCCAAGGTAAACTAACCGAGTTAACGAATGATACCAAAAATTAAACGATTACAAGAGTATAAGAAATTACACCTTGTCTCCTATGGAATTAATCACGTTGCTCGACCTCTTCTGCTCTTTTTCTCCTTTGAAAATCGACTTTTATGGTTTAGGTATCGTAAATATGATTTTGCACACCTAAAACTTGTTTTTGAGTTTTCTATTTATAGGATCTGGAGCCGGTTTGATACGGTGTATCCAAAGTGTTGGATTCGGCATATTGGGGGTTTCTTGGAGTAGGGATCACGTTTTATATCTTCCAGAATATTTTATTCCCATATAGCTTAAATACGACGTATTGCCTTATTCTGGATACGGCGTATTAGATCTTGTTTCCATAGTCTTTGGTGAGTGCAGGCACAAATACGCCGTATCTTCTTGATGGATACGGCGTATTGGTCGTTAGAACAGTAATTTTTAAAATATCTTTGTTTAAGCTCCAGAATGCGTTCCTTTTAGTTAAGTTTTACCAAGTACTCCATAATTACTGCAATTCTCAAATATAAACAATTAAGTAAAAATTCTTTGCAATAATTATACAAAATGGGTTAATTACATGGGATAAATGATGCTATAAAATAGATGTTATTTGATGTCATCACAACCGTATACCTCATCGTGTGATTGTTCTATGAACATTTGCAATGCTCGAGAAGAGCTACATAACTTTGTGAGTGTAGTTTATCGTAGGTTAACCACCATATGTCTTGACATTGTCAAGCTCGTCGCCTCCATCTTTGTTTGTTTTCTTCTTTATTATTATTATTATTATTATTATTATTATTATTATTATTATTTTCGTGTACGAAACACACCGAAGATACGTCACCATTTCCTTCGGGACAATGTCCAAAAGGAAACATCTCCATTAAAAATGTGGCGTCTGAAGATAACATCACCGACATCCTTTCTTTACCCCTCAAGCGCGAATCACTAAATTATCTTCGTCTTGGTCTAGGAATGAGAGAACAGATTCCGTAAATCTTTCTCTTCATTTCTACTAGTCTCATTTCTAGTCTATTCTTCATTTCGTGTCGTGACAACTTAATTACTTTTCGAAGTATTTAATCATTTTTAGTTGGCGAAATGTAAATTAAAATGTCACCCCCTTAACAAAATTTGTCAAAAACCAAGCCCTCTCCTGTTAGCGGTCCGACGGCGCCTAGAACTATTCTGGCGGCCCCCAAATATATCTGGGACCGCCGGCAGCAGCTTGTAATACCATTCATTTTTTCCATAACCTAGCATTTCCTCTCTTCTGCTACGAGTTGACGTCTACTCCACACCCAAACCTATACCCAATATCTCTTTATAGATCAATGGGTCATCCTCATATCCCAACACTTATAAGCATCATTGCTTATGTTTTCAAGAGTCAAGTGAATTTCATAATGAAATGTGTCTCATTATCAAACACATTCCTTACAATCGATAGACTTACAATCCATCACTTCACAATAAATCCCCTTACATACAAACCTTGGTCCTTACATTTTGCATACGTCTTGTCTCAATTCATAGACGATTCTTCTCACTCCTAAACATTTCTTCTCTCTTCTAGTAGCCGTTTCACTCCTAATAGTCTTTCTACTTCTAAACTTTCTTCTCACTTCTAAACGTTTCTTTTCACTTCTAATAAGTCTCCTCATCTCTAACGTTTATTCTCACTTCTAAACGTTTCTTCTCTCTTCTAATAGTCTTGTTACTATTAGAATTCCTCCTATGTCCTTTGACAACTTAATTATTTCATCCGAAATATTTAAGTAATTTGCAAAATGCAAATGTCACTCCTTCGCAATACTTTCCACTATATAGAAAGTGAAGAACATAAAGAATATACTAAATCTTCAAATGTTATTGAGTCACCACATTGTTGAGTCTCTCATTATTATTCCACCATGAAAGAACTACCACCTCATTTCACATCCCACTTTGTCCTCAACATTGTTCAACCAACAAAACACCCAAACAAACCTTTAAATCCCAATCATCCACCTTTGTCTGATAGATTCATATGCACATCAATTGTTAGTTAAATGATATATCAATCTTTTCTATCAACCTCTCGTCAACACGTTCCTTCTTTAGTATCGCTCATCCTTTCCCACTTTTCGGCTCTATGGAATCATTTTCATTCACATCCAAGAGCACATCGTCTCCATCCTCGTCTTATTTTCTTTTTATTCTTTATAAATATATATTTAAATAGAGATATATATTATTTAATATATATATATATATATATATATATTTTAACATATTTTGCCAAGATATTAAGTGTTATTTTATTTATCTTTTAAAAGGGTCATCTCATAATATTTTTGGGTCAAATCAATAAACGAATCCCATTTCTCATTATTAAACTGCCGGTCTAATCTTTTCGTAATCATAACGTCTCGATTCTTTTTTATTTCATCGTGTTTAATGTTGTTTTTTAAATAACGATTACTTATTCTAGTTTCTACCTTCTCTATTCAATGTCATACATTAGAAAAATAAAACCAGAAGTGCATGTCCAAGTTCATCCGCAATGTTTTGCTATATGTATATGTGCACTTGTCTACTAACTTTGTTTTGTAGCACAACAATATCTTGATTCCTTGGTTCCCCAAACAAGGGGGAGCATACACCGAGGGGGAGCACTTGCAAGCGCTCTACTCATTAAATGGCATCGAACTTGCTTGAGCATCGATGGTAATTTATATGACCAATGGATCCTTAGAGTCAATAACAAGAATAATATTATTTATAGGACGCAATGAGCAAGGGGGAGCTAGGAGATATGTGGCCAAATAGCATGGATTTGGTTTAACCATGATGATAGAAGACTTCACTAGGATGATGCAAGCTCACCTTTATAAGACATAGGAATTGAGATTGTCATATACAATGAAGGGCTGCATCCATACTAGAAGACTTCACTGGGATGATGCAAACTCACTTTTATAGGAAGATAGGATCGGAGATTGTAAAATACGATGAAGGGTTCATTCATACTCCAAATACTTCAACTCCTCTACTTTAAAATCACCCTAAACCTTCAGGTCCTCTTATCCTATCTTTAACTTATATATTTGAAGTACCTATTTTTTTTTCATGCCTTCTTCTCATCTATCACGACCTCCTCTAAATTATCCAATAAACACAAAACCACCTCAACCTTATTTCTCATATTTTCTTCTCATTTCTCCAACCTATATACTTGGAGCACCTACCTTTTCCTCATTCCTTCAACCTATACACTCGAAGTACCTACCTTCTTCCCTTGCCTACTTTTCATCTCTCATAATATTTTCTAAACTATCCAAGAAACATACAATCACCTTCACCTTTAATTTTCATATCTTCTCCTCATACCTCAAACCTAAACACTTGGAGCACCTACTCTCTTCTCATTCCTCCAACGTATATACTCGGAGCGCGTACCCTCTTCTCATGTCTCAAAATCATCAACCTATATGCTCCAACCATTATCCACATAATACCTTTTTGCTTCGACAAAAAGTGGAGAAGGGAGTGTAAACGAGTAACTTTTAAACTTTACTATCTATTATAGTTTACATATTTTGTCATCACCAAAAAGGGGGAGATTGTTAGTGCAAATATTATGATATTTAATCTATACGATCTCTTTCTGTTTTGGTGATGACAAAAATGTGACTTGTAACATGTATACGATCTCTTTATGTTTTGGTGATGACAAAAATGTGACTCGTAATCACAAATCATCAATGCATACATGCATCCACATTTCTCGACGTCTCAGTCTACATCAACACCGACATTTGTTTAGAAGTTACTTGTTCACATAAATCATCAATGCATACATGCATCAACATCTCTCGACGTCTCAATTATGCATCAAGACGGACATTGGTTTACACCCGACGTAAATCACATAAGGTATGTACAAATAAGCATTAAACTTGTAGGATGATCAAAGAAATAAGTTTTTGTCTTAAACCTTTATATTTTTCTAAATGTAACAAAATAATTTTTCAAAATTAATTAGCCAAATTATTTTTTTAATTATAAAGAAATATTTTATGTGGTAAAATATTTCTAAATTCAAAATCTGGTTCTTTTCCTCCTAAAACATGTTAAACTTTCACCTGACATGTTTGTCACCACAAAAAGACAAAAACAGGAGCGTCTGTCGGGGCGGTTCCTTAAATAGGTCGGCGGCCCCCTTAAATACCGGCGCCCCCTAATATATCTGGGACCGCCGTTTCCTGACAGGTTGTTTTTAGCTCCTATAAATAGTGGGTCACCTCCAACTATTTTCATAACCCTTTTGCACGAATTTCTTTTAGTTCTTTCTCTCTCTAGATCTCACTAAATCTCTCTAAACCTTTGATCATTTAACTTGTTTAATCTTGTTTAAATGTGATCTAATCTTTATTCTTTCCTTCTTCCCTCAAGTGCAAGAGAAGAACTTTCATCATCGTCAAGATACGAAGTTATGTAGTCTAGTTAGTTCATTTGTAACATATGTTACATATAGATCGAGTTCATGTATTCCAATCTTTAGTAGTGTGTAAATCCGAATGGTATGTATATTCGGAAGGGTTGATTGTGCGTTGGTTAGTATTTTGGGCCTTAAAATACTTTAGTGTAGTGGTAGATTGGTTCTAGCTAAGATTAAGAGTCGACATTTAGCTTAGTGTCAAAAAATATTATAAGCGACGCGGTTTATGTGTTAAGGCCATAAAACACAAGGTTTGTTATGTTGGCCATAAAACATAACGGGTTTGGTTGTACCCGAAGAAGAACTCGACATCTAGCTTAGTGTCGGACAATTATGTAAGCAACGTTATAAAGTTTTCTCCGCCAAAAGGGAGCTTGTTGATTAGTGAAGTAACTCTCGAGCTGGATACTCGAGGAGTAGAGTAGGGCAAAGAGGAGCTTCGTGACTGAACCACTATAAATCACCGTGTCCAGTTTGCATTTTCTTTTACCTTTCTCTTTACTTATGTCTTTACAATTGTCGCTTTACTTTTACACTTGCATTGTGTGTATGATTATGTGAATTGTTATGTATGTTGTGTTAGCCATGATGTGTAGCTAGTTCTTTGTTGAAATCATTTTGAGTATGGATATATTAGTAGAATATGCGCTAGTTATTGTAAATCTATTATCGACACTTCTTATATTGCGTCAAACATGATTGGTGATTTGATACAAATGATTTTGTGGAAACCGTAGGGGGGGGGGTGAATACGTTTTCCTTTAAAAAACTTTAAATCTTTGGTGTCAATTACCAGATCAAGTTTGATGCAATATGAGAGATGTCGATAATAGTTTTACAATAGCTAATGCATATTCTAACGATATAACCACACTCTTAATATTTAGAACAAAGAACTACACAACCTTAACTAACAGGATATACATAACCATTCACACAACATTCACACAATCATGAGCATAATGCAAGTATAAAGTAAAGAGGTAAATGCAAAGAAATAAGTAAAGCGAAAGGTAAAATAAAATGCAAACCGACACGATGATTTATAGTGGTTCGGTCACGAAGCTCCTCTTCGCCTTACTCCACTCCTCGAGTATCTAGCTCGAGAGTTACTTCACTAATCAACAAGCTCCCTTTCGGCGGAGAAAACCTTATACCAATGCTTACATTATTTTCCGACACTAAGCTAGATGTCGAGTCCTTATTCGGGTACAACCAAACCCGTTATGTTTTATGGCCCAACATAACAAACCTTGTATTTTATGGCCTAAACACATAAACCGCGTTGCTTATAATATTTTCTAACACTAAGCTAAATGTCGAGTCCTAATCTTAGCTAGAACTAATCTACCACATCACCAATGTATTTTGAGGCCTAAAATACTAACCAAAACACAAACACTACTTCCGGATTTATACACTATCCGGATCTACACAAATACACAAGAATTACAATATAGAAATCGGATCTACTCTATGACATACAAGTAATCAAATGTAATCACTTTTATGCAACCTACCTAATCTACTACATGATCTACAAGTAATCAAGGATGATAACTTATATATAGAGGCATCCTATACTTCACTAAATACCCCATGGTATTAGTGGAACTAACATAGAAAGTAACCATGATCAAAGCCTTATGCTAGATCCATGATTAAAGATGAAGAAAGAAAATTATATGTATGTGTGTATTGGTGCCGTGGGTTTTCATCAAGAGAGGGGAGGAGGAAGACTTTGCTATTTTTAGGGGAGCCATCACTAGTTTTTCCTCCATCTTCTAGAAGCAAATTCAAAATTTGAATTTATTATTTTCCCTCCATCTTCTAGAAGCAAATTCAAATTTTGAATTTTTTTCCCTTTATCTTCTAGAAGCTTTGTATTTTCCCTCCATATTTCTAAAGCTTTAATTGGGCCTTGATGGGCCTTAATGGGCCAAACCTATTTGGACTTAATGGGCTACCCATTTTCTTGGCCCGATCCAACTAGTAAAGCCCATATGAGTAAGAGTCTCGGGATGTCGATATCGAGTTTATAAATGTATATTTGTGGTGGATAAGGATTTTGTGGTGGATAAGATGAGAGATATCCGTGAATTGAAGTATACATCTACGAGTAACTTGTGAACCTTTACCTTATGTTTTACAACTTACATGTTTGTCGTCACCAAAACATAAAGAGAATGTAAAGATTAAATATCGTAATATTTTCACTAACAATCTCCCCCTTTTTGATGATGAGAAAATATATAAACTATAAAACATAGTAAAGTTTCAAAATTACTCGTTTACATTCCTTCTCCTCCTTTTTTCAAAACAAAAAGGAGTTTCTTGGATATAGGTTGGAGGTATGAGAGGAAGGTAAGTATGTAAGGTGATTTTGGATAGATTAGAGGAATGAAAAGAAGGTGATTTTTTGCTTCTTGGATAGTTTAGAGGAAGACATGAGAAGAAAGTAGGTGCTTGAGTTTGATGATGTGAAAATATGTAAACTATAAAACATAGTAAAGTTTCAAAATTACTCGTTTACATTCCTTCTCCCCTTTTTTTGGAGGCAATAAGGTCTTTCTTAGATAATTTAGAAAAGGTCATGAGAGATGGGAAGTAGGCATGACAAGAAGGTAGGTACTTCAAGTGTATAGGTTGAAGGAATGAGGAAAAGGTAGGTGCTTAAAGTATATAAGTTAAAAGTATAAGAAAAAACCTAAAGGATGAAGGCGAATTTGAAGTAGAGGAGGTGAAGTAATTAATGTATGGATGAACCCTTCATCGTATTTGACAATCCCCGATCCTATCTTCCTGTAAAGGTGAGCTTGCATCATCCCAGTGAAGTCTTATATCATTATGATTTAATCAACTCCATGTTATCTACCCACATATCTTCGAGCTCCCCCTTGCTCATTGCATCCCCATGATAGTTTCATTCCTTGTATATAGACTCTAGTGGATCCATGGATCAAATAGATTACCATCGATACTCAAGACGTTTGATGAATGCAATTTAAATGAGTAGGATGATTGTAAGTGCTCCCCCTTGGTGTATGCTCCCCCTTGTTTGGGCACCAAGGTCAAGATATTAATGTGTGCTACAAAACAAAGTTAGTTGACAAATGCACATACATATAGCAAGACATTAGCACAAAACTAGGCATGCACTTTTAGGTGTTAGTATTATAAAATATAACATTTCAAGACGTATGTTTACGGAGAAAGATTAGACCGACTTTTAATAAACGAGAGTGGGATTAGTTTATTGATTGACACAAAAATATTATGAGAATGACCTTTTAAAAGTAGACGAATGACACTTAATATCTTGGCAGAGTATGTAAATATATATATATATATATATATTTGCATATGTTGTCCGGCAAACCGGCACAGTGAGTTCTACTCACCCGAACGGGGATGTCAATCCCAAATAGATCTATTTATAACATTCGCGCTCACACAAAGTAATTGAAAGTTCATGATAATGGGCACAGTGGGTTATCGCTACTTAGGCAAACACGTAATCATGATATAATGTACACTTGCGTCCAATTTGTAAAACAATGCATGTTTCTCACCCCAAAAGTTGTAAATCATTGATATAGTAAAACATGGGGCTATGAACTCACCTTAGTGAATAAACTGGAGTATATGAATCAAGTGAAATGGAAACGTCACGGATAAGACCGAATGCAACCTAAGTAATTATAGGTCATGTAAGTACCATGTACTTTGAATAACCAATACTACATATAATCCTATATAGTCACATCACCACCTAAAAGTGTTTGTTTAATTTATCAAATTAAGCAATTTAATTTGTACTTGTAAAACAAATGTCCTTGTAATTTGCAATTGTAAAAAATGATATACTTGTCTAACAATTTGTTATTTGACAAAAACACTTGATGTATTATTTATATAATTTCATTATATAAATAATTTAATTGTTTGAGAAAATTAATATTTATAAGGTAGATACATTTATAAATATTACTTTTAGTAATAACGTCATATCTTTCTCGTTTTAATCCCGTTTTTAACGTTCTTTATATGTATGGATTCGTATTTGAAAAGTCTAATAAAATTTTAAATTTATTATATGGTTAAGTACTGTTATGAACAGTAACAGTAAGTGAAAGTTTATAAAAATACTTTTTATAACTTTAATTATTGAAATCGTATTTTAATTGTATCTCATTCGTTTTAATTCGATTTTTAGTGATTCTTATGTCCACGTCTTCGTAATTAAAAACTTTATCCAAGAAAAATATTTCTCAACAGCCCACTGTTATGAACAGTAGCAAGTTTTTATAAATTTACTTTTTATCGTAATCTCGTAAATAGCATATCTCCTTCATTTTCAATATGTTTTTATGTACCTTATAGTTTTGAAATCCTCATTAGTTGTACTTTATCAGAAAAATAAGCTTAGATTTATCTCAGATTTGAATTTTTAATGTTTTTATAAAATTACTTTAATAAAGTTACTTTTACATATTAAATTACTTAAAACACGTAAAATCCATAACTAGTTCATTACCCATTTGTTTTCCAAGTTTCTTATATTTTTGAAATCACAAAATATGTACTTTTAAGGAAAAATACAAAATTTTTCTGGTCAAGTTCGAATTTATATAGTTTTTATAAACTTAGTTTTACAAAAACATTTGTATCCACATTATCTTGTAAAAATCATAACTCCTTCGTTATTTATCAGATTTTCAAGTTTCTTATATGCTTACGATCGTCATCAGATGTAATATTTTTATAAAACATAAAAATAAATTTTATTGGGTTCGAATGAAGAGTAACATTTAAATTTTTAATTAACTTGTTTTATACACTTTTAAACTTAATAAAGTTACCACAAGTCCACTAATTTATAAATTACATCCATTGTGTATAAATTAGGTCTTATACATTGGGTCCATCATAAGAAGTCCATATTGTCCAAGAAAATTGTCCAACATATTTATTTACTTATCTAAACTTTATAATTAAATAAATAATCATAACTTGGCAATTAATTATATAATTTATCCATGGCTTGTAAATCCTTGTTTTAAACATATTACCTATTTTAAACATCATCTTATTCACCAATAAAATGTATTTTGTGTATGTTTGTACATGTATTTATTTTATAACTTCATAAAATAAACCTAGGTGGTGATATAACTATACACAATTATATAACACATGAAAATAACATAATAAAAAGATTAGGGTCTTAGATAAACCTTAGATGAGTGTATGATGAAGGTAGAACAAGATCAAACCCAACAAACAAAACCCTAATTCGAATTTGAAACTAGAAAACCCTAATTCCTTTTCTTGTATACTTCTTGTTAACCACAACCCAAGCTTCCAGTGCACTTGAATGATCTTAGATATACTTAGAATGACTGCTTGAATGCTTGAAGTGAAAACTATATGGATACCCTAATTAAAAGGGGTGAGTCATGGGCTTATAGTAGGGAAAAAGGAGAGTTTTTGCTTGATTTACTTGCTAGTGTGAGTTGTATATATTCAATGAATATAAGACTTTCCTTATATACTAGTTGTTTGTTAGGAAACAACCTTAAACAACCCATGGTTTGCTAGATGTTTTAGGGTACACCTTGTAAGAATTTGGAAGTGCTCTCCTCTTCCCAAGACACATACACGGCTCAAAATGGGTTTTAGGATACCATGATGTGCCAATTTCTAGATACATGGGATTAGTATGTACTTGTGTGTAAGGTGTGACTAGGAAAGCGTTATACTAGTGAGTTTAAGGTTTCATTATGTGTGTATATGCTTATATCCGTCCATATGACTTATTTAGTGAGAAAATGGGTTAATTTTTGGGTATTGGGTATAATAGTGGGTATTGGTTTGAGTATAGATAGGTATAGGTACTTCCGGGTATGCCTAAATGTATTTTATAGAGAAACGTAAACGTTTTACATAACCGATAAAAATAAAATATGAAAAGTTATTAATTATACTCTTATTAATTATATAACACTTGTTTGACGTTAACTTTAACTTGTTTGATGTCCGTTTACGTTGAATGTTGATTTTTAGTTTACGCGATTTAACTATAGGATAATAATTAAAAGCGAACGCGTAAAACTCTAAAAATAAATAATATTAATAATTAAGTCAGGAAATGACTTGAAAATGAGAAATGTTACAGTCTCTACCCGTTAGGAGAGCCTTGTCCTCAAGGCTCAAGTTGCAACACTTGACGAAGGTACGGGTTTAGTGAAGAGATGCGAATACTTCTTTTGAAATTGGTCTTCACATTCCCATTTGAACTCAGGACCTCTCCTCGAGTTCCATCAAACCTTGACAATTGGGATGCAGCTTTGCTTCAACCGTTTAACCTCTTGATCCATGATCTCTATGGGTTATTCCATAAAATGGAGCTTGACATCAACATCAAGCCCTTCTAATGGAACGGCTAATGGTTCGTCGGAATAACATTTCTTCAAGTTGGATACATGAAATGTATTATGAACCCTGCTCAACTCTTGAGGAAGCTCGAGCTTGTAAGCAATGGACCTAACCTTTTCCAGTACCTTGAAAGGTCCAACATATCTAAGGTTTAACTTCCCCCATTTGCCAAAACATATGACCCCTTTCCAAGGTTAAACTTTAAGCATAACTCTATCCCCAACATGAAATTCCATTGGCTTACGCTTTAAATTGGCGTAACTCTTTTGTCGGTTACGAGCGGCTTGCATTATTTGTTTGATCTGAATGACCTTCTCGGTCGTCTCTTGAACTATTTCTGGACCGGTGAGTTAAACTTGTCCAACCTTGGCCTAACAAACAGGTGAAAGACACTTCCGTCCATAAAGTGCCTCGAATGGTGCCGCCTTGATACTAGCGTGATAACTATTATTGTAAGAAAACTCAACTAGTGGCAAATGTGTAACCCAACCATTTCCAAAGTCGATCACACAAGCACGTAGCATATCCTTGAGAGTTTGGATAGTTCTTTCGCTTTGTCCGTCAGTTTGCGGATGGTATGCAGTACTCATATCCAAGCTGGTACCCAAAGCCTTCTGAAGTGATCTCTAGAAATTTGATGCGAACCTAGGGTCACGATCACAAATGATTGAGACATGTATTCCATGCCTCGTGGCTACCTCTTTTAGGTACATTCCTGCTAATTTCTCCATGAAATTAGTTTCTCTCATTGGCGTAAAGATTGCATACTTAGTAAGTCAGTCAACAATCACCCAAATGGTGTCATAACCTTGCGACGACTTAGGAAGCTTTGTGACAAAGTCCATTGTGATGTTATCCCACTTCCACTGGGGTATCTCGGGTTATACCAACAAGCCCGATGGCCTTTGGTGTTCGGCCTTGACTCTAGCACATGTCAGACATTTGCTAACATAGGTGGCGATGTCAGCTTTCATATTGGGCCACCAATATAGCTTCTTCATGTCTTGGCACATCTTGTCAGAACCTGGATGGATGGAGTATTTTGATTTGTGGGACTCGTGCATGATCACAGTCCTCAAGTCACCATAACATGGCAACCAACTCCTGCCGTTTAAGCATAAGGTTCCGTCAGCGCGGGGTTCCAACTTCTCCTTCGGTATATCCTTCCTGATCATACCACCTACATCTTCGTTCTTGAGATTCTCTGGTTTCTGTGCTTCGGTTTGAGCATTCAAGATTTGTTTGGGAAGATCCAAACCAATAGTCTCCAAACCAATAGTCATCACTAAGGCTCGGACTCTTAATGGTTTAATTCGCTCTTTCCTGCTCAAAGCATCAGCAACAACATTTGCTTTCCCCGGGTGATAACGAATCTCACAATCGTAATCACTGAGCAACTCTAACCAACGACGTTGCCTCATATTCAACTCCTTTTGGTCAAGTATGTGTTGTAGACTCTTATGATCTGTGAACACCGTACACTTGGTTCCATACAAGTAGTGCCTCCAAATCTTTAGAGCAAACACCACTGCACCAAGTTCTAAATCATGCGACATGGGTTAGTATAATTTTCTCATGAATCTTCAGCTATCGTGATGCATTAAAGCAATCACCTTCTCGTTTTTGCATCCAATTACGCACCCAATCTATATGTGACGCATCGTATATAAACAATAAGGTTCAGCTCCTTGAGGGAGAGCTAAGGTGGATTAGCGTACCAAACTTATTCTTCAATGTCTGAAAAGCTGCTATCATGCTTTTCACCCCCATAAAAGCATTTCTTCTGAGTGGTTTGTCCACTGGTCAACGTCTGAAAAGCTGCTTCTTGCTTGTCACCCCATTCAAAGGCGACTTTCTTCTGAGTAAGCTTGGTCATTGGCTTATCATTTTCGAAAATCCTTCGATGAATCTTCAATAATAACCGGCAAGACCTAAAAATTGACAAATCTCCATTGGAGTCTTAGGAGACGCCCAATCTTTTATGGATTCGATCTTGGCTGGATCCACGTAAATGCCTTGACTATCAATCACGTGGCCGAGTAATTGTACCTTGGGAATCTAAAATTCACATTTAGAGAACATAGCATACAATTCTTCTTTCTTAAGCAATTCTAGAATTGCCTTAAGATGTTCTTCATGTTTTGTCTTGTTCTATGAATAAATTAGCATATTGTCAATAAAGATAATCACAAACTTATCCAAATATGGTTTGCACAACCGATTCATGAGATCCATAAATACCGCTGGTGCGTTCGTCAAACCGAATGGCATAACTTGGAACTCGTAATGACCATATCAAGTTCTGAATGCCGTCTTTGGAATATCTTCTTCCCGTACTCGAAGTTGATGATAACCTGATCGCAAGTCTATCTTAGAATAAACACTGGATCCTTGTAGTTGATCAAATAAATCATCGATCCTTGGGAGTGGATAACGATTCTTCACCGTCAGCTTGTTTAGTTCCTGATAGTCAATGCACATTCAAAATTATCCATCCTTCTTTTTGACAAACAAGACCGGAGCTCTCCAAGGTGAGGAACTGGGTCTTATAAAGCCCTTGTCGGATAGTTCTTGCAGTTGTTCCGACAACTCTTTCATTTTGGAAGGAGCTAATTGATAGGGTGCTCGTACTACAAGTGCAGCACCGGGCATCAAATTGATTTGGAATTCCACTTTTCGAGTCTGTGGAAGACCCAACAAATCTTCAGGAAATACTTTAGGAAAATCTCAAACGATTGGTACGTCCTCAAGTCGCTTCTCCCCCTACTTGTCTTCAGTCTCCTTCGTAGTAACATGTGCCAAAAAGACATGATGTCCTTTCAACAAATATTTATGAGTTTTGGTGCACGAAATGATGTTCAAACGAGTCCCGTTTCCCCGGCTGCTTCCGTCACCATGGACAATTAAGGTTTCATTTCCCTAGGGAATACGAACGATCTTCTCGGCACAGTCAATGACAACATGGTATTTTGCCAACCAATCCATACCAATTATGACGTCGAAACTACCAAGTTCTACGGGCATTAAGTTAATGTTGAATGGGTGATCTAAGAAGTTTAATGTACAACCCCGAATGATGGTGTTTATCCTAATTATTTTCCCGTCGGCTAGTTCAACATCGTAATAATGGTCTAATGTAGTTGGTGTGATATCAATTAGGGAACTAAATGTAGTAGATACAAAACTTCTATCGGCACCAGTATCAAATAAGATAGAAGCATAGCGGTCGTTTAGAAGGAACGTACCCGTAACGACGTTGGAGTCTGGGTTTGTTCCCGCATTGCCCACCACATAAACCTTTGCTGGAGCATTGCCATTCCCACGTTGATTACCAGGGTTTCCATTCTTTAACTTCGGGCTGTCTTTCTTAAAATGCCCCTGAACACTACACTCATAACAAGTGACAGCATTCTGAGTTGTTCTGGAGTTCCCACGGTTGTTATTATTACCATTAGGACCAGAACTCCTACAGTCATGAGCCAGATGGCCGATCTTCTTGCACTTATTACACCTGGGAGCACATGGTCCTTTGTGGTGATAGTTGCATTTTGTACACAAGGGCAATGATCCCGTGTACTCCCTCTTTTCACCAGGCCCAGCAGTGTAAGCCCTCCCAGTGTTCTGTCTCTTGTTTTGTTGTTGGTGCCCCTGATTGTTTCCAGCATTAAACTCTAACTTCCTCTCTTCTGCTCAGCTTGCCTTTCAATAACAGTGAGGGATTTTTGATCCATCTGATCATTGGCAAACTCAATTGCTTTTTCCATCGTCTTGGGTTGATATGACATTACATTTCCCCGAATCATATCAGGAAGTCCACCAACATATTTCTCAACTTCATCTGATTCCTCGTGAAACATCCTTCCACACATCAGTGCAAGCTCTTGAAAACGCAGAGTGTAACTCGCGACATCAGTACCTTTTACTTTTAGGTTCCAGAGCTCAATTTCCAACTTCTTGATTTCACCCCTTGGGCAGTATTTTACTGTCATCATCTTCTTCAGTGTCTTCCAGTCCATAGCATAAGCAACATCTTGAGTAACAGTCTTCATGTGGGAGTTCCACCATGTTAGAGCATTTCCAAGGAAAGTGCATGTAGCAAACTTAACTTGGTTCTCCACATCACAATTGCTGATATGGAACACTGACTCCATCTTCTCGAACCATTGTGACAGCACAACCACTCCTTCAGTACCCTTAAAAGTAAGGGGCTTGCAATTCAGAAAATCCTTGTACGTACACTCACGCGGAGTGCGTACAGTTCCCCTAATTCCAGTGTCAAAATTGTGGCTTCCGTCGCCATGACCATTAGTGCTATTTCGAAGAGTTTCATGGTTAGCAAGTGCCGCAGACACTCTTGCTTCGATTAGTTGCTCAACAACAGCAGTTGTCATAGGGGCAGCAGCAGCAGCTCTTGCAGCAGCATCAGCCCTTGCAGTAGCAGCAGAGGTTCTCTTTGGTGGCATATTGTTCTAAATCACAACAATATAAAATACGTGAGCTTTCATAAACATCACAACATGACATGGGTACAACATATATAACAAGATCACATCACACAGTGATTTATATAACATGACTGGGATCACAACACATAACAAAATTGAGATCGACATAACATAATACAACACATTATATATAACAAGATCACATCACACAGTGATTATATAACATGACTGGGATCACAACACATAACAGAATTGAGATCGACATAACATAATACAACACATTATATATAACAAGATCACATCACACAGTGATTATATAACATGATTGGGATCACAATACATAACAGAATTAAGATCGACATGACATAATACAACACATCATATATAACTGGAAAACATACATGATTGTCTGATACAAGAAATGAAAATTACAAATCCTACTACTGTGCTAGCTGGGTATAAAACCCATAATACTTAGCCGGCTAACATAATGATAGCTATGAATATGACATGAAAATGTAAACCTAGGCAGAACTACCAGCGCCCTCAGGATCATCTGCATGAGTCTGATCTCTAGCCTGAAGTGCCTGAATCTGTCCCAATGTCGCTGACAACTGTCCCTGTAGTGATGAAACTTGTGCAATCAATGTCGTCATCAGTGACTCCTGTGAGGCAATACGGTAATCCTGCATCTGGGTATGAGTCTTATATGCTTGCAGTTCATAGTGAACTACCGAAATCAACCCAACGGAATGTACCCAAGCCTCTCGGGAAACGTGGGCCTCCCGATCCAACAGTCGTGCAGTCTCATAGTGAAACTGTCTATCCTCGACCAATCCATCAACTCTATGAAATAACTGAGTCTGCCTATCCTGGGTATCCTCTATCACAACATAAATATCATGTGTGTCCTGCTCCTGAACCGCAGCAAGCTCGGTCACTCTAGCATTGACCCCCTCGAGGGTCGTCGGTGCTACCTCCTCAACAGTCTCTGTCGGGTCTACCCAAACATCACTAATACCATAGCCGACTTCCTCGGCTCTCCGACGTCTGACCTCGGCATCCGTAGTGCTGATAAACCCATAATCCGCTCTATGACCTCCAGTAGGTCTAGGAGCAGCAGTCGAACTCTCCCCCACCTCATACCTCAATGTGGGAGCAGTCAGACATAACCTCTTACGAAGTGGTAACTCGGCCTCGGGAATGTTCTCCCTACGGTCGACTGGTGGTGGTATGAATAGTGAGGCTGGTAGTGGTGGTAGTGGAGATGATGGCAATGGTAATAATGTGGGTACATGTGATGGTAAATGTAGTGATGATGGTGGTAGTGGTGGTGAGGGAATTTGAGGTAGTGGAGGTGACCAAGGTGATAGTGGAGATGGTGGTGGTGATGGTGGTGCAGGTGCGACAACATACTCAGCAATACGTGCCTCCATGGATGGTGACATAGGTGGCTCAAGTCTAACAGTCTTCCGTGCCCTACGAAGACGTGTCTGAGAAAAGGGGACCTTAGTCTTAGGTGATCTGGGTGTAGGTGCAGACTCATCCGTCTCAAATGCCTTTGTATCCCCAGCTGAGGGAACAGGGTCAACGACAGGTACATCAGAAGAGTCGGCCGGAGCTAGGTGCTCCTCCTCCTCGTCATCATCCTCGTCCTCAAAGGGCTCCTCATCCTCATCATCAGTATCATCATCATCATCGTCATCATCGGAGGACTCATCATCATTATCCCCTCCGTCAGCGGGATAACCAACATGATCCTCCTCGGGGTCCTCTTTCGGATCGTCATTCGGATCGAAGTCTGCCACATAGCCTGGCAACAAGGCGATAGGTGAGGCATGAGCAGGTAGAGGTTGGTCCTCCAAGGGTGCCTCAGCATCGGCTAGCATTAAGTACTCGGGGTACTCATGCTCAGGTACGTATGGTACCTCGACAGGTGAAGGTGGGTGCTCAGGACTGGGCACATAATCGGGAGACGATGGGTGCTCAGGTCCTGGCACATAGTCCGAAGATGGCGGGGCTACCAGCTGCATAGGGAGTCCATCGTATCCGTATACGATGACTCGTGGAGAACCTCCATCAGACAGCTCCTCATCAGCTCCCCAGAAGACTCTCACTGGCTCGGAATCAGTGTAGACGGATGTGTAGGTGACTGTGGATGAGGAAGACATGACAGGATCTGTAACACTCAAACAGAGTTTACATTAGTACATATATAAGACCCATAATAATATACTTAATATATTATAAACACGTATGTGAACCATGCAGCATCTAGTATACTTAACTAATACAACAAGTAATGTATGAATGAATGTCCCATGAAAACCCCTTTGTATGATGAAATGTTTGAAAATGGTTATAGTCATGTAAAAAACATTTGATTAGTTCTCTATAAAACCTGGCTCTACTACCATTGTAACACCCCAAATAGGGTCGCCAGCGGAATAACTGAGTCCGGGAGCGTTACTTCATAGATCAATAACACAAGATATGAGAACGACCTCTAAATAAATCATTTAAAATACGATACATTGGATTTATTGAAATTGTTTAATACAAAGCGTAACGATTTAAATTGTTCAACATTTGATATAAAAGATTTTAGATCATAACAAAAATCCCAAAATGTAATGACTCCAAATCTTTTATGCACGACTCCCTAAAAGAGTATCCCAATGTATCCTTAGCACCTTATGCCTCATTGACCTGAGAAAACATGCTTTAAAACGTCAATATAAAGTTGGTGAATTCCTAGGTTTATGTAAATATAATGTAGGACCGCAAGATTTTCCCCGTGATAATTCAACAGATGCAAAAAACACAAAATGTAATTACGTTTACCTAAGCTCATGACACTGAAGCTCGACATGTATGAATTGAAATATAAATTGCCAACATTGCCCTTGATGATGTTCTAACCCACAGCATCCCAAATCTGACATGGTATACGTTTGTTGTCCGACAAACCGGCACAGTGAGTGCTACTCACCCGAACGGGGATGTCAATCCCAAATAGATCTATTTATAATATTCGCGCTCACACAAAGTAATTGACAGTTCATGATAATGGGCACAGTGGGTTATTGCTACTTAGGCAAACACGTAATCAGGATATAATGTGCACTTGCGTCCAATTTGTAAAACAATGCATGTTTCTCACCCTAAAAGTTATAAATCATTGATATAGTAAAACATACGGCTATGAACTCACCTTAGTGAATAAACTAGAGTATATGAATCAAGTGAAATGGAAATGTCACGGATAAAACCGAATGCAACCTAAGTAATTATAAGTTGTGTAAGTTCCATGTACTTTGAATAACCAATACTACATATAATCCTATATAGTCACATCATCACATAAAAGTGTTTGTTTAATTTATCAAATTAAACAATTTAATTTGTACTTGTAAAACAAATGTCCTTTTAATTTGCAATTGTAAAAATGATATACTTGTCTAACAATTTGTTATTTGCCAAAAACACTTGATGTATTATTTATATAATTTCATTATATAAATAATTTAATAGTTTGAGAAAATTAATATTTATAAGGTAGATACATTTATAAATATTACTTTAATTAATAAAGTCATATCTTTCTCGTTTTAATCATGTCATTAACGTTCTTTATATGTCTGATTCGTATTTGAAAAGTCTAATCAAATTTTATATTTATTATATGGTTAAGTACTGTTATGAATAATAACAGTAAGTGAGAGTTTATAAAAATACTTTGGGTCAATTTCATATTTCCCCTCTTTAGAAATGGAAATTTCATATATACCCAAACATGCTTTAAAAACCTTGTACATTATGCATTCATGGGTTGCACTTTGGGTATATATGAAATTAATGTTTAAAGTAGGGTGATATATGAAATTAATCCAAATACTTTTTATAACTTTAATTATTTAAATCGTATTTTAATTGTATCTCATTCGTTTTAATTCGGTTTTTAGTGATTCTTATGCCCGCGTCTTCGTAATTAAAAACTTTATCCAAAACTATTTCTCAACAGCTCACTATTATGAACAGTAGCAAGTTTTTATAAAATTACTTTTATAAATTTACTTTTTATCAGTTGCTTTTACATATTAAATTACTTAAAACACGTAAAATCAATAACTAGGTCATTACCCATTTGTTTTCCAAGTTTCTTATATGTTTGAAATCACAAAAATATGTACTTTTAAAGAAAAATACAAAACATTATGTTTCAAAGTTCGAATTATATGTTTTATAGACTTATTTTTATAAAAACACTTTTATTCACATTATCTCGTAAAAATCATAACTCCTTCGTTATTTATTGGATTTTCAAGTTTCTTATATGCTTACGATCGTCATGAGATGTAATATTTATATAAAATATAAAAATGAATTTTGTTAGGTTTGAATGAAATGTAACATTTAAATGTTTAATTAACTTGTTTTATACACTTTTAAACTTAATAAAGTTACCACAAGTCCACTAATTTATAAATTACATCCATTGTGTATAAATTAGGTCTTCTACATTGTGTCCATCATAAGAAGTCCATATTGTCCAAGAAAATTGTCCAACATATTTATTTACCTATCTAAACTTTATAATTAAATAAATAATCATAACTTGGCAATTAATTATATAATTTATCCATGGCTTGTAAATCCTTATTTCAAACATATTATCATATTTAAAACATCATCTTAACCATAAATAAAATGTATTTCGTGTATGTTTGTACATGTATTTATTTTATAACTTCATAAAATAAACCTATTATATAAAACATGAAATTAACATAATAAAAAGATTCGGGTCTTAGATAAACCTTAGATGAGTGTATGATGAAGGTAGGACAAGATCAAACCCAAGAAACAAAACCCTAATTCGAATTACCCAACTAGAAAACCATAATTGCTTTTCTTGAATACTTCTTGTTAAACCACAATCCAAGCTTCCAAATCAAACTCAAACACCTTAGATATGATTACTAGTAATGCTTGAACACTTGTAATACTTGAGAATGGAATTTTATAAGAAACCCTAGTTTGTAAATAGTGAGTTGTGGGCTTTTGTATACAAGGAGAAAGTTCTTGTGAAAATTAGCTAGTGAATTATGAGTGTGTATGAGTTACTTACCTAGTCCTTCCTTTATATAGTAAAGGTTAACCTTAACAACCTTAAACTAACCTTAGTTATCTTGTATGGTTAAGGTACAAGTCTTGTAAGAGTATGTAAGTGCTCTCCTCCTCCCTAGGAGGAGGGAGGCTTCTCATTGGATGCAAGGTACCTTTGATGTGCTAATATTTAGAAACATGTGCCATGTAATGCCTTTTTTTAGAGATGAAGTTTATGAAAGTGATGTTTAACAATGGGAATAGGTATTTCCCATCTAACCCAACCGGCCCCTATGTGTTATTTAAGTTGAGATTTAGCTAATTTTTATGTATATATGGGTATAATTTGGGTTATGTTGTTTATGAGTATAGATAGGTATAAGGTAGTCCGGTATACCTAAATGTATTTTATAGCGAAACGTAAATGTTTTACGTAACCGATAACGATAAAATATGAAAAGTTATTTATTATACTCTTAATAACTATATAACACTTGCTTGACGTAAACTTTTGTTTGATGTCCGTTTACGTTAAATGTTGATTTTTAGTTTACGCGATTTAACTATAGGATAATAATTAAAAGCGAACGCGTAAAACTCTAAAAATAAATAATAATAATAATATATGAGTAAGGAAATGACCTAAAAATGAGAAATATTACAAAACGTTAGAGAAGATAAGACTTATTAGAAGTGAAAATGAGGTATTAGAAGTGAGAAGAAATGTCATAAGTAAAAAGACTATTAGAAGTGAGACGACTATCGGAAGTGAGAAGACTATTAAGAAAGAGAGGAACCGTTTAGAAGAGGCGGGGGGGGGGGGGGGGGGGGGAGGGGGGGGAGGGGGGGGGGGGGGGGGGGGGGGGGGGGGGGGGGGGGGGGGGGGGGGGGGGGGGGGGGGAAAGACCATTCAAGATGAGAAAAGAGGTTTACGAGAAGTGAGGACCAATTTATGAGTATGACGATTGTAAGATTTGTTTTTGAGAATGAGACGCATTTCAATATGAAATTCACTTGACTATTAACAACATAAGCAATGATGCTTATGAGTGTTAGGATATTAGGATCCCATTGATCTATAGAGAGACATTGGACATAGGCTTGGGTGTAGAGTAGATGTCAGCTCATAGCAAAAGAGGGGAGGTGTTAGGTTAAGGATAAAAAAATGAATGGTATTACAAGCTGTTGCCGACGGTCCTAGATATATCTGAGGGCCGCCAGAATAGGTCTGAGGGCTGCCGGACCGCCAACCGGAGAGGAGTTAAGGACTTGACGAATTTTATGAGAGGGGTGACATTTTAATTTGCATTTCTATAATTAAAAATACTTAAAGTACTTCGGATGAAGTAGTTAAGTTGTTACGACGCATGGAATAGAAAATAGACTAGAATCGAGACTAGTAGAAAAGAAGAGAAGGATTTATGGAATGTGTTCCATCATTTCTAGACCTAGACGAAGATAATTTGACGATTCACGGTTGAGGGGTAAAGAAAGAATGTTGGCAATGTTATCTTCGGACGCAACCTTTTCGAATGGAGATGTTTTCTTTTAGACATTCTCCCAAAGGAAATGGTGACGTATCTTCGGTGGTTTCGTACACGAAAATAATAATAATAATAATAATAACAATATTAATAATAATAATAAAGAAAATAAACGAAGATGAAGGCGACGAGCTTGACAATGTCAAGATGGATAGTGGTCTTCTCGAGTATTGTGAATGTTCATAAAACAATCACATGACGAGGTATAGGTTATCTTAAAGGTGGTAGCGAAAATTGTTAATCCCAAGCCTTGATCGATTCTTTACCTTGTAAAGTGTATGTTACCTTGGATGAATCCAAAATAACAATAGTAGAGACTTTGCTTGTATATCAATGTGTATGCGGAATCTACACTTCAATACTCTAGAAGTATTAATCAATGAAACAATAATTATGAACACAAAATACAACCAAACACTTCAATATTATTGATAAACAACAATACGAGTACTCTTGACCTAGTACTAGGGTTACAACCTTGAAGCTATATGATCTTTCTCTAAGATGTATATCTGTCTCTTAAGTATATGTAAAACCTTAACCTAGGATCTCCTTTTATACACCACAAGGAGTCCTTTACAAGATAACTACCAAACTTTTAGGATCAATTACAATTATAACCATATACGTATCTTCCTAAAATATATAAGATATACATTCCATATTTATCTCTTTGCATCCTTATCTCTAAGTCAACAGCATTAACCATCAGCAGTATTAACTTTTCTTCTAGCAGTATTAACTAACACTGGCAGTACTAAGTTTGTACTGGCAGTACTAACTCCATTAGTATTGTTAGTTATACCTTGGCAGTATTAACTCTTGATGAAGATTTATTCCCAACAATCCTCCCCTAAACTTGTGATTTATCCTCTAATCTCAAGTTTCTTCTGGATTAAATCTTCTTGTCTTCTGATGATGATTCTTTCAAACACTTATCTACTTCTTCACTTGTGATCTGATGAACTTTAGTAGTTCATATGCTTGTGTGCTTTCTTGATCAACCTCCAATCTCTTACTCAGCATCTTTGATATCATTTCTTGACTTAGAGGATACTTCTTTTCTGTAAGCATATGTATGGCAATTCCATTTTGCATCAGCAGAATGTGAACTCCACAGAAATCACATAAACTCCAACTTATCAGATTATACTCATTCTGATTCATCCATATTTCACTCTCCTCATCAGGCTCAAAAAGTGTATGCAAGTCTCCCCATAGCATTAAATCATATCCTTCTGGTTTTGAGGAACTATACCTTTCTTTGACCAGCCTGTATAACTCCACTACATCTTGTCTATCAAAATCATATAACATCTCACTCAGAATCTTGTAGTTCTTTGAGCTTCCATCTCCTCTGATGATTTTGTAATACATGAAGTTTTTTGACAAAGTGTAAGTCTTCCAATCCACAATTGGATACTTTGTAGATAGAGACTCAACATCTACTGCAACATCTACTTTGATTCTTCAAGTAGACAATCATGTTCTTCCTTGCTTGAGCTTCTGACTTAGGTTTATTCTTCAAATCCCAATACTTTTGAACTGAAGGATCATTCCAATCAATATCCATAGTTGTCTTAGTTTCAGTTGTAACTCCTTCTGCCATATATAACTCTACCAGCAGTACTACAAGTTTCTCTGGCAGTACTAATATTTATAGGAGCAGTACTAACTGTAATAACAGCAATACTATCTTCTGGTTGTCTTTCTTCAGTAGTATCATGAACAACATCATCATCAACTTCATCATCAACTTCATCATCTTGATGAAAGTAGGTGTTAGGGTCTTCATCTATCCTCCCTTGTTTAGAAGAATCATCTTCTGCATCCTCTGAAAGCACAACCCTTGCTCTCTTCCTTGCGTTCCCAGTCTTGACTTTAGACTCCAACTTCTTAATCTTGAGAATAAGCTT
>BQNB010101729.1:2982-24408 GCA_026074375.1 Tanacetum coccineum | reverse complement strand
TAAGTGTGATAAAAACTTACCAAACACCATTATTGGTTCATCTACCACTGTGAAAGAAGTTTCAATCGGAATTTTTCATCTACCACGGTGTGTATGAAACCACCTTTAAAAAACTGTTATAATAAATTTACTTATCAACAACGTCAAAATTGCCAGGTGATAACGTTTGCAAATGGCTCAAACTTGAAACCGAGTTAAGATCAACATAGACCCATTATTTGTCATAGATCCAATGAATCAATCTCAATCATCCATTTTTTCATCAAAAATAAAAAAACCAACTTTCCACCTCTTTTTTAAAAATAAAATATCTTACAAATGGTAAATCGTCACACGACAAAAAATACCCTATCGCGACGAGTATTTTTTTATCTTTCAGTAGACGGGTGACACGATATACTTTCGAGAAACTTTTTTTCAATTTTTTTTTTCAGTCACGAATTGCGAAAATCATATATGATTCGTATAACGAATCATATATGATTTCATAAAATCATATATGATTTTTTGTGATTCTAACTAACTTTTTTTCTTTGTTTAGTCTTACGAAGTACGAAAAATCATTATATTTGTTCTGTATATACGATTTATATGATTTTCATAAAATCATTATGTATTTCTTAAAAATCATATAGATTTGTTGATTCCGACGAACTTTTCTTCATTTTCTTTCAGTACACGATTGCGGAAAATCATATTGATTAGTATTGACGAAATCATATCTGATTCGTTCTTATAGCGGAATCAAATATGTTTTCCATAAAATCATATATGAGTTCATTTAAATCATATAGGATTTCCATAAAACAAAAAATAAAAAAAAAAACTACCGTTATATGCTTCATAAATTATAAAAAAAAGTCGTCGTAATGTGTACATAGTGATCGCCCCTCATATAGATAAGATATTTAATTCTCGTCGCGATGATATGTTTTGTTTTGCGTTAACGATTAACAGTTTGTGATGAGATATTTATATTTTTAAGAACGAGGTGGATAAGTGAAAGTTTTTTTAATTTTTGATGAAAAATGGGTTGGGCTATATGATTCGGTTCATTGAGTCTTGACAAATATTGGGTGGTCTATATTGAAATTTTGGCTCCAAACACTACCTTCTGGTTGCTTTAAAATTACTATGATCCATTGCACATACAAAATTAGCTCACGTTTGACAATAACAATAAGAATGGAAACAAGATTGGCAGTATTCTCTAGAAAAAATAAGATATTAAAGATAGATGATAATGAAGTTGTTGCTACTATTCTTTCTATACTACTCCTACTTATCCTCTAATAAAATGAATACAAAAAAATGAGATCAATGAACAGTAAAACAATTAGGCAGATATATAAAGAAACAATATATTTTTGGATTTTATAAGCACAAGGCCGAGATAGTTATGGTAAAAGGTATCTCGCGAATCCAACTCTCAAGTCACCTCGTTATCTATAAAAAGCTATGTAAATATACGAGGAAGAAGAAGCAATTGAAATTAAAAGAAACATAACCTGAGAATTATCACAAGGTTCGAATCATAGACCCATCGATGCCAATAATATCCAACCGAATGAACATAACATCAATTCGGATTTCAATCGATACCCAATTCTTCAATACAAATAAATAAGGGAATCCAAATTGAGTAATAGTATTTGCATTACATAAAATGCTTAAAACAAGAGAATTGCAGGAAAGACCATAAAATAAATGCAGGAAACATATAAAATATTAAAACATAGCTACACTACTCCTAGATGAGATTTATTGTGTGATTTCATCCCTATTTATAGGGTAATGCTTGTGCAAGCTAGATGTTAGAAAATTGCCATTTATCTTTAAACCTTCCCAAAATTGCTTATGGAATGCAATAATCGTTGGCAATCATCTTAAACTGATCTTTGTCGCTTTTGAATTTCTCATTATTCCTTGTCGCGTATATCGTCCAATAGGGGCAGGCCTAGAGACTGGCCAACGTAAAAGGCTTAGTATTGATGGCTTAAATGGGAGGACTTGGCCCAATTACACTTGGGTTGGGTTGGCCACACTAAGATGGTTCGCCTTCGGTTTGGTTTTCCATGCTCTTTCCAATCATTGTGCTCGGTTTGTGTTGTTTTTGCCTTGTTTTTGTCTTTTAGTGAATATCCATTACCTACACAGTAAACAACACAAAACAAGCATATATTTGGCATTTTATATCCATTTTTGGTTAATTGAGCTTGTTTTATTGAGATAAAGGTATGTGTATTTAAGCACATACCAAGAACCAATGATAAGGTTCGACCAAAACATGCTTAAAGAATTGACCAGACATCCCTTCTGTTTATTACCGACTTTACTAAACGAAGAACAAAATTGCGTTTATTGATTGAGACACTATAGTATGAGAATGACTTCTTCCAATATGTCATTTGGATAAGGAGTATTAATGTATTTTGATCAATACGTTCCTTACGGTATCATCATATAACCAAGATGATGATGTGGATTCGAATAGAATAAGGGTTGTATTGAAAGATTCCTAAATCCTCAAGGTTTCTTTGTTAAGCATTATGTATGCTTTTTATGTTTGGGGTGTTTAAGGATAAACATTGTCGTAAGAATTTAGCTCAACTAAATGTTGATGATAAGGATGATTTGTTAAGGAAATATAAACGAAGAAGGATGAGGGTGAATGGAAGGGGAAGGTGTTGACTATAGGTTTGTTGGGTGTTTTGTTTGTAGTTAATGTTGACGAACAAAGGTGAAAATGTGAAATGAGGTAGTAGTTCTTTCATGGTGAAATAAAAATGAAAGACACGACAGTGTGATGACTCAACAACACTTGAAGATTGAGTATCTACTTTGTGTTCTTCATTTTCTAGAAAGTGGAAATGATTGGATGATAAGACGCATTTCATTACAAAATTCACTTGAGTTTTGACAACATAGGCACAAATGCTTATGAGTGTGAGGATATGAGGATGTGACGCATTTCATTACGAAATTCACTTGAATTTGACATCACTAGGCCAGATGTTAGTGAGTGTCATGATATGAGGATGAGAACTTTTCATTATGAAAAATCACTTATCTTTCGACAGCATAGGCACACATGCTTATGAGTATTGGGAAACGAAGATTAGACGCATTTCATTGTGAAATTCACTTGTGGGGAATGGTTGGTGAATCTTCTTGTGAAGATGACTAGGTAGATATGACTCGAGATTGGTAGTGGTAAGGATGACTCGGTTTTACATTTTGGTTTTTTGAATAAGATTCAAAAACTTTGTTTTTTTTTCAATTTTATGATTCTTGAGAGTATTTTGGTTAAAGGAAATATTGTATGTGCACAGGCTGTGTTTTCCCTTCATTTTCTTATTCGTGGCTCATCCGGACATAAATTATAAAAAGAATAAATGAAGAGAAATAACGATGGAAGTGATGAGCTTGACAATGTCATGACGGATGACGATTAGCATACGATGAGCTTCATCCGCAAAGTTATGTAGCTCTTCTTGAGTGTTGCGAATGTTCATAGAACAATCACATGACGAGGTACGAGGTTGTCTTAAAGGTGGTAGCGGAAATGTGGACGGAAGATGTTAACCATCTATATAATAATAGAGGCGTGATTAAGGTTTTTTGTGAAACGACTTAGACATGAACAATGAGTGACATTTTAATTTTCATTTTGCGAATTAAAAATGCTTAAACATTTCAGATGAAATGATTAAGTTGTCGAGATTTATCAAAATGTATTTAATAGTAACAAGACTATTAAAATGAGAATGACACGTTTATGAGATTTGTTTCATCATTCCTAGACCTAGACTTAAAAAGGTTCACGTTTGAGTGGTTTGGTGAAGATGCCGACGATGTTGTCTTTTGATGAAACTTTTTCAATGAAGATATTTCCTTTTAGACATTGTCGTAAAGGAAATGAGATGAATTTTGATGAGTTTTCTATCCTAAGACCAATGGATAAGGTTTGATCATCATTGTGTATGAGGTGAGTATAACGATAAACCATCATGACATTCCTAGAGGGATGGAAAGGACTAACGAAAGTGAAAGTACTTAGTCTTAAGGTGTGTATGTTAAAGAGGCTACGAATCACTTATGTAGAAACTCGTAAGACCTTTGTCACACGAAGGTTGATGTAAGCTTTTAGCTTTACGAAGAGCATTTTAACATATGTTGTTAAAAGGCTTGAATATGAATTTTCGGATATGACCTTTAACGTATATGATCGCAAGATAAAGATACTTTAATATTTTGAATGAAATATTTAAATTGTCAAACCTGCTTGGGGGAGTGTTAGATATGTATCTAACTTTTTCTTAACGAAAGAGTGGATTATTTGGAAGAAGGCGAGATGATGATTAAAGAAATGTGTGGGTGAAGACTCTAGGAGATATAAGACCATTGTACGACTCTTTTGACTTTTTAGATTTGTGACACGGATGCGAATAAAAATATTCTAGTGTGAGAAAAAATTATACCTAGATGCATAAGACATATAGATATAGGCATATAAGTTTATCTAAGCATGCATCGACACAATAATCAACGAGATTAATGTGTAAGACTCTATGGCATTTAAACGTCAATTGTCATATATTAATGGTCATAAATTTAAGAGTAGATGTACAATTAACACGTAAGTCATGTAAAATGACGCATACAAAACATTTTAATTTTAAATGTAATCGTCATGTAAGAGGGTGTTTGTTATTGCGTTTGTATGCAGATTATTGAATTATTTCATTTTGAAAATGATATAAGCAGGTGACTGGTGTTTGGATAGTGTAAGAGAATAATTGATTATTTGCGATTATAACATTTCAAAACGCAGTTTGTAGAAAGCAAGTGTATACTTGCTTTTAGAAAACGCAGTTCACCTTTCTTTAATAAATTACAAAACTATCCTTCAAATACTAACTTGTAGCTACCCACTAATATATTTAATGTCTATTTTTGTCATTACACCATTAAGTAACTGAATAATCCGATTTGCCAAACAATTAAAAAACTGATTATCTGATTATTACGTTATCATACAACATAATCAAATCCAAACACTAAATTTCAGAATCACGTTTTGTAACAACTGATTATCTGATTATCCATTTTCAAAACGCATAATCTATTTTCAATAAGCAATCCCAAACACCCCCTAATACATGTTAGCATTTAGCATTTAGGAGCATGTGTCATTTAGATAAACTAAGAAATACTTTATCTAAATTGCTAGAAAAAGACAAATGCCTTTATAGTGGACATGCATTTAATATCTAAGCAATTAAATGTTGAGCATTGATGAGGTGTCATTTTATACACTTTTTCGGGGTCGTTTAACTCCCAAAATCGTGTGTTTATGCCCAAAATAGGTACTTAATCATTTCTTTTCAGGTATTTCTCATTTGAAAGGCATTTAGATGAATTACACGTGACTTGGGCTCATTTGGAGAAGAAACGAACAAGATTACGAACCAACACCAAGACTCTTGAAGATTTGTGCTCATAGAGCCTGGAGACAGCGTCACAAGGCATACACGACGCCGTCACAACTCATCAAGTGACGGTGTCACATATCTTAAGACAACGTCAGCCCGCACCGACTCAAACGTAGATCTAGAAGACTCTTCTTACGACGACGTCACGACTAAAACGCGACGCCGTCGCGTCGATTTTCTTATATATACAAACCCGAATTTATATTATTATTTAGTTTATATATGATTAAATAGACAAAATCTTTTATCTTATTGTTATCACCAGTAGTTTATATTATTATTTAGTTTAAATAGCTAAAACCAAACCCCTCTCTCAACTATATGATTTTACCTGCTTTCATAAAATACAAAAATACAAAAAGAATCTTCCCTCAACCCTTAGAATTATGTTAGACCGTGATCAAGCCTTCCCAACCTATTCCTCGAGTGAATGATAAACAACCCCGAGTCTTGCCTATACTACACTACAACGATTAGGTGCACCGCCTAGGGAGTTGTAAAACTTCTCGTGTAGAAGTCCTACGACAACCACACATCAAGTTTTTGGCGTCGCCGCCTGGGGAATAGTTAGGTTTTGATCATAGTTTAGCTTAGTTCTACTTGCTTGAATCCCTTCAAGTAAGATTTTATTTCCCGCATATTAACTTTCTTGTAGTCTATCTTTTCTTTGTGATATTTGTTTCGTAACCCATTCTCGTCAACCATCATGGGAGACGAGAATCCTATCCGTACTCTAGGAGATTACTCCAAACCAAGTCACTAGGGCTATAGGCATACCATCGAGCTCCCCGAAGGGAACAACGTGGTACCTCTTCGATCCGACACCATCCGGTTGGTGCAAAACGGATGCTCATTCCACGGACTTCGGTCTGAGGATCCAAATCTACACCTCGAGGACTTTCTTAAACTTGTGGACTCACTTGACCTTGACGGTGGAAATAGGGAAAGAATGTGTCTGCATTTATTTCAATTTTCCCTACGCGATCAAGCTAGAAATTGGCTTGAATGCCTTCCAGTAGGATCCATCTCCACATGGAAGGATCTTTCTACCCGATTCCTTGCTCAATTCTTTCCACCGGGAAGGACCGTAAAACTCCGCAATGATATCCTGATGTTCCAACAACATCATGGAGAATCTTTATCCAAAGCATGGACTCACTAGGGAATTTCATAATGAGGCTTCTTCGGATGGCGTATTGACGAGTTGTTGGATTTACGATTTAAAGTGTCCTAACTCCTCGTACGTCATGTCATGACCTCTTAAATTATGATAGCCCGAACGATAGTACGATGATAACTATATAGGATTATATACAGTTGTTGTTAGACAACGTACTTGAATACTGATTCGACCTATATTAACTAGGTTGCACTCGGGCGTTAGCGTGACGCGTTTTTACTTGGGATATTTTGTTATCAGTTTACTCACTCAAGGTGAGTTCATAGCCCCATGTTTTACAATTATTAAATTACAAGTTTTTGGGGTGAGAAACATAAAAAATGCATGTTTTACAAATTGGACGCAATAACTAGTTTTTCAAACAAGTAATAATAAGCTAGACAACCTAATCTAGATAAGCTGAGGCTTATTCACTTAATAAGCCAAATTGAATAAGGTAGAATAACCACAAACCACACGAAAAACTTATTTGAAAAAGCACTAGATTTAACGAATTTAAAACCGAATAAGCAAAGATTATTATTTCAAAAGCTCAAGTAATCACAACAAATAAGTAATTCAGAATAAGCTAATAGCACTAATCATACGAGATAAGCACTACTAATACTGAAATAAGCACTAGAACTAGGAAAACTTAAATCCATGACAATAAGCTAAAACAATTATAAGCTAAAACGAGATCTAAAAACTAAAACTACTTAATAAGCCACCACAAAAACAAAATAAGCACTATTAAGCAACGAAATCAGATTCTAGAATTCTAAATAAGCATTTAAACGATTCATATCACAACTCAAATAAGCAAATAAGCAAACTAATATTTCTCTAAGCAATATAAGCTCAAATGAATTCAAATAAGCTATTTAAAAGCTTATTCAATCAGATAAGAAGAGCCTTTAAGAGCACTAAAACAATATAAGCACGAAAATAAGCTAGATCCAAGCTTATTTCAACGAAAGACCTTGAAAACTTATAAGATTGGATCGAATAAGCTTTAGAGAGCTTATAGGAGACTATCTTAAAGATTTTAAGGAGTTTTGAAACGAATAAGCTGAGGAAATAAGCTCACGAAACTAGCTTATTTGATAAGCATACATGCTAAGCAAATAACGAGTGAATAAGCCACAAAAAATTAGAAAACCATGATTTCCAATAAGCTCAAACCATACTTGATACAAAATCTCAATAAGCTGACGAATTCAGCTTTTACAATAAGCTCAGAATATTAAAATAAGCTAAAACTAATTTCTAATAAGCTAAAAATTTGAAAGAAAACTTTTTAAAACTAAAATCCTAATGAGTTCAAATAAGGGAAGCGTCTTGCTTTTTATAGGGTGTGAAGGGGTGTTTGTGTAAATTTGCCCAATGATTGCACAAATGATTAGCCAATCATTGGTGTTGGAGTGGGAGACCTCAGATCGAACAAAATTTGCAGGTGGATCCATCGTTGTTTGAGCTCCACGTGTCCCATTTATTTGCTTCCTTCGTACGCTTCATTCTCATCCAATAGATCACATTACAGTAAATTAAAATGAGATACAAATTTGCTCCGCCACGTGTCACAGCATTACTCGCCCCTTTCTTCATAGTGGAGCCGCACGTGACTTGTTTTAATTTATTTCAGTGGCACATGGGATGACGTCAGCGTGACGTCACCCAACCTTATTATAACTCAGATTTTACTTATTCCTTGTTGGGCTTTTGGGCTTATGCTACATTGGGCTGACCCGACCCATAAAATAGATTACGGGCTGGTACTGCCGGACTCGTAATTTTGCGCTCTTTCCAATGGAATGCTCGGGGGATTTTCACGACTTCATCTTGATCTTGAATGTTAAGCACTTTTTATCGAAACGAACCCGAAAATACCTGTTTTTGCTTTGTTTTCAATCCGTTTTACCTGCAAGACATAAAAATACCAAACAAATATATTTGCAAGATAATTATCCATATTTTAGCATTTTTAGTCTGATTAATAGTGTTTTTCCGGGTATAAATGATGTGTGTTTTAGCACACATCAATGATCATGGTTTTTGTAAAATGACTTAGACATGAACAATGAGTGACATTTTAATTTGCATTTCCCGAATTAAAAATGCTTAAACATTTCGGATGAAATGATTAAGTTGTCGAGACTTATCGGAATGTATTTAATAGTAACAAGACTATTAAAATGAGAATGACACATTTATGAGATTTGTTTCATCATTCCTAGACCTAGACTTAAAAAGGTTCACGTTTGAGTGGTTTGGTGAGGATGTCGGCGATGATGTCTTCTGACAAAACTTTTTCGATGAAGATATTTCCTTTTGGACATTGTCGCGAAGGAAATGACAACGAATTATGATGAGTTTTCTATCCTAAGATCGATGGATAATGTTAGATCCTCATTGTGTATGAGGTGAGCATGACGATAAACCATCGTGACATTCCTAAGGGGATGGAAAGGACTAACGGAAGTGAAAGTACTTAGTCTTAAGGTGTGTATATTAAAGAGGCTACGAATCACTTATGTAGAAACTCGTAAGACCTTTGTCACACGAAGGTTGATGTAAGCTTTTAGCTTTAGGAAGAGCATTTTAACATATGTTGTTAAAAGGCTTGAATATGAATTTTCGGATATGACCTTTAACGTTTGCGATCGCAAGTTAAAGATACTTGAATATTTCAGATGAAATATTTAAGTTGTCAAACCTACTTGGAGGAGTGTTAGATATGTATCTAACTTTTCCTTGACGAAAGAGTGGATTATTTGGAAGAAGGCGAGATGATGATTAAGGGAATGTGTGGGTGAAGACTCTAGGAGATATAAGACCATTTTACGACTCTTTTGACTTTTTAGATTTGTGACACGGACGCGAAGAAAAATATTCTAGTGTGAGAAAATATATACCTAGATGCATAAGACATATAGATATAGGCATATAAGTTTATCTAAGCATGCATCGACACAATAATCAACGAGATTAATGTGTAAGACTCTATGGCATTTAAACGTTAATTGTCATATATTAAGTTTAATATAGTATAGGTGTACAATTAACACGTAAGTCATGTAAAATGATGCATATAAAACATGATAATTTTAAATGTAATCGTCATGTAAAACATGTTAGCATTTAGCATTTAGGAGCATGTGTCATTTAGATAAACTAAGAAATATTTTATCTAAATTGCTAGAAGAAGACAAATGTCTTTATAGTAGACATGCATTTAATATCTAAGCAATTAAACATTGAGCATCATGATCATGAAGACATATAATTGCATTACATGGGAACAAGTAATCATCTTGAAACATGACCATTTTTACGGGTTATACACTGAACCCAACTTCACTCTTAGAAGCAATTCAACCGTTAGGTTAAATTGAATTTCTAGTGCAATAGATTCTCTAGTAGTAATTCTCATGTTAGAAAAAATAGAGTTCTTATATATGCCTAATGAAGTGTAGCAAAGATAAAATTTGTATTATCTTTTCATAAAGGGCCTAACATGACTCAACTAACATACTTTATTTCCGGTTCGCATAATCCTAATTAAGACGTGTAGAATTCTAAGATAAACGTAAGCAAGATGTTTTAATCTTTTGTTTAAGATCTATAGGTTGTTTGGTTTTGATTACATATTGCTTGATTTAATGAATGTCTTATATTTAGTCATCTTACATGTGTAGTTGTCACATGTGATATTTAACGTGTTTGGTTTTTCAAAAGCTAAGAGATGTGCTTATTTGTGACAATGACAAATATTTTATATTGAGAGTGTTTTAAGAATTCTTCATTTCATGTTATGTGAAATAAATCTCATCAATATTATTTATCTTAATTGAGTTTGTGATTCTTTAATGATAAATAATTGAAAAGAGACATATTTTATTTTTTTAAACAAATATGCTTTTCTAAAATTATTATTCTTATCAATGTTGTATATTATAATTAAATAAGTATTTGAATAAATGTATTTTACTTGTATTTATGCATTGACACATAGTTGATAGTTATTTTTTTAATTCTAATAACTTATATTTTTTAAATTATATGTAGTGTATTTTTTGTAACACAACCATTTATGCTATGAAGAAAATAAAATGCATAGGATATATATTATCCTTTATCAATCGTTTAATACGATAAGTCCATAAAATCATTAAACATAATGTTTCCCAAACATCATGTTATCCTAGGTGAATAAACAAGAATATTATTCTTATTTGAGAATTTAGTTAAAAGTGAATTTTAGCTTTGAGTTGTGCTTTTATGTTGTATGAGCAAAGTTTACATATGTTGTTAGTTTGCTCGTGTTTGGTTTTTCGGAAATGACACATTTACCAATTGTATTGCAATGTAAATTGCTTGAATATTTTGGACGAAACATCCAAGTCGTCAGTCCTAATTCATTGTGTATTTTATGCATGTATTAAACATATTAGTGTAATATTTGGAAGACAACCATTAGACAAGTAGACTCAATATGGCATCATCAACACAAGTGTGAGTTATGATCCGATGCATATTCTTTTCATCTAGAAAAGGATATAATTATTTTCATATCAATCTAGTGTGATTGAGTATGTAGATTCAAGATAATATCTTTTGTTATATATTGATATAGTCTTGAAGCTAAACAAATAAGAATTCAATTTCATGTCCATACTCAAAAACTTGTCAATTAGATTCGATAAATATATTAATCATAATTTGAATAATGAATCGATATAGGATCGAGATCTTTTTTTGATCCTCACAAACACTCGTTAAAAAATATATTTTAATAGTGTGTTTCATTAATCCTAAGACTAGTAGTAAGTGCGAGGACATTTAAAATGATGACCTAAGTGAGTTATTATGTTTAATGAGGTTTACAAGATGTTGATGTAACATTTGCAAACAAAGTGATCTTTTCCTATATTCAATGCAAGAACAATTTCGCAATCTTAATGCAAGAAATCTAGCACAAGTTCTAGTTATGCATAATCCAAGAAACTAGCTACAAACAAATAGTGTACATGACACATGTGTTTAGACATTCAATTAGCTTAATTACAAATAACAACGATCATTTAATAATTTCTACTAACAAACTTAAGACATAAAGAAATGCACACAATCATATAACACAACACATAAAATAATTGTCGTCGTTTTGTGTATTAGATACAACAATGTATACATAGCTCGGTTTTATTTGAAAACAAATTAGTTTCCTCCCCATTTCAAAAATTAACCAATTTAAATATTTTTGAAAAGTTAATTACACCATTTTTCAAAGATATACCGACTAGAAATGTCCGACTCGAAAGGAAAATATAAAATACAAGTATTACGTTAAAACGAGACTCAACGTTTTGGACAATAAGTAGTATTTTGCCTTTCTGACAAACTTAAGTTTTAAATAAATACTTGGAAGTATTTTTATATGAGAGTAGGCTCAATTATCTTTGAAATGACGGGTGGCACGACTTCTACGGACTTACGGTTGATTTTATATGAATTTTCAAAGTTCTAAAAAACTACTGAATCAGACAGGTGGTCCCCTTAAATATAAGGGGGCCGCCCAGGAATTAAGGGGGCCGACCTTACACTTTAAGAGGGCCGGCTATCTGATACTCAGATTTGCCATTTTTTGTACAAAATTATTTACTGACTTTGCAGAATGGTGTACAACTTTTTGAACATGATACCGAACATATAACACTTATTTTAAGCATTATTTTTTACCTCGAGCTAGTATAATTAGTGTATTTAACAACAAACTAATACAAGTTAAGCAACAAAATACTTTTCATATTTAATTCCACCCTTCATGGGTAATTTGTACATTGATCTACTAATTTTTAAAACCATTTGTTTTGAAAATTAAAGCGACGTGGCTCTGATACCAATTATGGAAATCGTAGAGGGGGTGAGTATGTTTCCATTTAAAAAATTAAAATGTTTCGTTTCAAATTGTCGATCAAGTTAGACGCAATGTGAAAAGTGTGTATACAACATTTTATATTCACTATAGCATAATCATCAATATTAACACTTATATCTATGGCAAATTATCATCCAAACAACAATATAAAAACCATTCAACAACATAATAGATATGACTGCAAGTATAAATGTAAAAGCGATAGCGTAAATAAATGTAAAGCGAAGGGTAAAAGAAATGCAAACCGGAGCGATGATTTATAGTGGTTTGGTCACGAAGCACCTCTTCGCCCTACTCCACTCCCCGAGTACCCAATTCAAGAGTTACTTCACTATTCAACAAGCTCCCTTTAGTAGAGAAAACCGAACACAACTAAGCTTACACTGATTTCCGACACTAAGCCAAATGTCGAGTTCTAATCCTAGCTAGAACCAATCTATCACAACTAACCACACTACTTCACAACAATTCACAACTTCTCTTCACCACATAACTTCACTTCACTTCACGACTTCACTTCACTTCACTTCACAACTTCACTTAACTACTTCTTCACTACGATTTACAACTTCTTCACTACGATTCACAACTTTACTTCACCTAGACAGTACTACGATCACACCAATCTAACACTACTTACTAAGATCACCCGATATAACTATACTTCCTATGATCACCACGATCTAACAACTATACACACCATGATCACCATGATCTAACTATTACATAAGTTTAGTAATACATGGGACTCTGATCTCTACATTATGAGTGTAAGACATGTACGAATGACACTAACTAAACTACATACTTTTCGTTATCTTGATGACTAACGAGAGTTTTCTCTTGCCACTTGGAGGAATAAAGGCTTTGGGAAAACTCACTTGGAAACAAATGCTTATGATTACATGATCAAAGGGTTTTTAGAATATGTGTGAGATGTATAAACTGCTTTGGGACAGAATTAAAAGATGCAAAATGTTAGAAAACAGTGAGGAATAGTCCAGTATTTATATGGCAAGCCTGAGTCTGCTTTGGGTCTGAGGCGGTCCTTTAAAGGTGCGCGCCAGTCCATTAATTATTAAGGGGCCGCCAAGCCCAGACGATCCCTTTTTGTCTTTTCTGAGGGAGGTGTTTTTTGGAACATTTCTAGCCGTTTTTAGGTAGAAAATTTGAATTCAAAATATTTATTTTGAATAAAATATTTATTTTAAATCTAAAAATGTTTTGTAAAAGTTATAAAAATGTTTGTGACATTTTTATAAAAAATATGAGGTTGAATAAAAATTCATTTGATCATAAAATGAATTAAGCATTTATTTATTCATACCTTAAGTGATTTACGTCGGGTGCAAACTTCGTTGAAGCAGACTTGAGATGTCAAGAGATGTTGTCGTATGAATGCATTGATTCTTTGTGATCACAAGTAACTTAAGCACTTTACGTTATGTGTTATAAGTTACATGTTTGTCATCACCAAAACATGAAGAGAATGTATAGATTAAATATCGTAATATTTCTACCAACAAAAACCATAGTCACTCCCTATATAAGCACCACTTGTAGAGATTTAGGTCATTCATTCATTTCTAAGCCTCTCAAAAATCTCATCTCTTCTCTCTTTCTCTCCTTGTGGTCTCGGCAAACAAACACCCCTTATAGGGTTTTATAGTCTTTGATTTCCTTCAAGATTCAAGTACTCTAAGTTCATTTCTAAGGTTAACTAAGGTGGTTACAAGTATTGGTTCTTTGATTTCAAGGGTTTGTTCAAGATCTATAGTTAGGGTTTTGGTTATTTTCATTTGGTTTTCAAGATCCTTCACTTCCTTTTCAAGTTCTCGTTATAACTAGGTTGTTCATCATCTTTGTAAGCAAATCTTGAACCTACCTCTTCCATCTTTTATATTCTCATGTTCTTAATCAGGTTATATATATATATATATATATCCTCTAGTGTTTGTGTTATTTTTCAAAAGAAACTAGTGGGTTTATGAACTAATGAAGTTTTTATGTGTTCTTGAAATTAATACTTTGAATATGGAAAGGATGAGTGAGCTTGTATGTTGAAATGATGATGATGATGGGATTAGGATAGATTAAGAGTGGATTTTGTTGGTTGGATAAGTAGTGAATGGGATTACGTTAGTATAAGCACTATTGTGAAGTTTGGATGGATTTATGGAGGCGTTTGCAAAATATAAGGTTGCTGATCCGATTTAGTTTTGAGGTTTTGGATGACTTAAAAATATTTTCATTAGTCAAGAAGGTAGTTTTTGGAAAGCTTGTTTAAAATAGATAGATTTTCATATATCGAACACTAAAAACGGATTTAAAACGGCCAAGTTATGGCGAGTAATATAGTTGCTGATTAGAATTAGAAAATGGGGTTTCAGGCACTTTCGGGTCGATTTGAGCTTTTAAAACATTGGCGAAACGTATATAGACACTAGTATATTAAGTGAAAACTTTAGAAACGTCACAAATGTATTATCGGGATTCTAAAATGGAAAACTTTTAAAAATAGTAACTTTTGGTATTTATTAGCGAGATGGACTTGGAAGTTAGGCGTTTAGGTTTAGGTAGTGCGTTTTCATGTTTGGAGTGTTAAGGATAAACATTATCGTAAGACTTTAGATCAAACTAAATGTTAATGATAAGGATGATTTAAGGAGGGAACATAAACAAAGAAGGATGAGCAGGAATGGAAAGGGAAGGTGTTAACTAAAGGTTTGTTGGGTGTTTTGTTTATTGTTAATGTTGATGAACAAAGGTGAAAATGTGAAATAAGGTAGTAGTTCTTTCATAGTAAAAGAAAAATGAAAGACACGACAGTGTGATGACTCAACAACACTTGAAGATGAATATTTCTTGTGTTCTTCACTTTCTAGAAAGTGGGAAATGATTGGATGATAAGACATTATTTCATTACGAAATTCACTTGGAGTTTTGGATACATAGGCTACAAATGCGTTGAGTGTGCGGTATGGGTTGTGATTGGATTTCATTACAAAATTCACTTGACGTGTGACAACATAGCTACCCATGCTTATGAGTGTCAGGATTGAGGATGAGATGCATTTCATTTGAAATTCATGAACTTTCTGTAGCCCTACAATATGGGACAATCCGGAATTACATTTATATTTATTGTCGGAGTCGGGTTAGTTTAGCTAGTCGATATCGGGACTATAAATACTCCCTCCATACTTCCATGGAGGGGTAGGAGTTCACATTTAAAGTGGAGTGTGTGGGTGGTTTTTTTCTCTATTAAACCCCACACATACAACATACTCCAACTTCTCTTTTTTTTTTCTATCTCATCTCTTTTCTCTCTTTTTCTTCACTAATGAATAAATTCATTTTTCCACTTTACTCGGCCTCGGATCATTGTCAATAGGGTGAATCTTACTAACAATTGGCCCCCGAGCTATTAGGGGAATCCGTGTTGTTTATTACTGCTTATTGTGGTTAAACATGATCAAATTTCATGGTCAAAAGAAGTCAATAAAAAAAAATCAAACCCGAATTTTTGTGCTTAGATGTGTGAATGGTTATGTTATTAAGCAAGATCTAGGCATAGGGTAGCTAATTGTGCAAGAGAAATCAAGTTAAAAGGTCAAAAAGGGCGATTTATAGGCGATTTTAGGTGGAAAAACTCGTATATTTTGTCGTTGCGTTTTGACTTCTCTGGCCCATTCATGTTGCGTTTTGATTTCTTAGTGTCCTGTTGCGTTTTGGAATTCCTTCTTGTTGCGTTTTGATCATTGCGTTTTGACTCATTGCGTTTTGACTCATTGCGTTTTGACTCATTGCGTTTTGACTCATTGCGTTTTGACTCATTGCGTTTTGACTCACTGCGTTTTGACTCACTGCGTTTTGACTCCTGCGTTTTGACATTGGTTGGCGTTTGTCTCACTGCGTTTTATCCATGTGCGTTTTGAACATTGGTTGCGTTTTGGTTCACTGCGTTTTGATTACAGGTTGCGTTTTGAAGACCACGACTGCGTTTTGACTAAACTTACTCTGCCCAATTTTTTTATTCATTGCGTTTTGATTAGAAATCTTGTGTGAAGAAAAGGGTTTTAGTAAAACGGCCATAACTTTTGATCCGTAACTCCGTTTTAGGCCCGTGACCTCTCAAATCGAAGAAAAAAACGAGACGGATCACGCTGTAACCATCCTCTTTAGTGGTTTAGGATTTCTTAGGCCCAAAAAAGCTCGTTAACTAGATTCATTGCATTTTTCAGTTTTTTGGAATTTGTGTTACACTTGTTTTTGTTCTAGCTCACGGCCCATCTGTATTTTGAGGCCCGTTTCAGGTTTGGTGAGCCTAGTTAAACATTATGCTGTAACCTTATGCCAGAGAAATTATTGTTTTTAGACATTAAATCATTTGGCGGTCTGAGTCCGAATCATATAATCATTCACGGTTTTTCTTCTATTGATTTTGTAAAATCCCGTATAATTATTTTATCGGTTTTAATCTAGACGTGTAAATCCACTGTGACGTGAATTGCATACAAACACCACAATCAAGAACCAAGATCTCATAATACACAATAAACATAACAACACACCACTCAAACAACAAACTTATCCAACGGATCCTGAAAGATTCACATTAAATGAACAAAAGGCTAGTGATTCGGATTACGATGACATGTGATTACGAAGTGGATTGGTATCCCTTATTTGCAAATTGAAGTTGGATTTCACAAAGGCGTCTACTTATTTCCATTCATCGTGATCTTTCTTCTATTTTCTATCGTAATGTGACTTGCTTGAACGAATACAAATTATGATTGAGACTTGGTTTATCTAGTTTTCAGCAGTCAAGGGGTGGTTGGATGAAGGAATAGACAAAACTATCACTTAATAAGGAGTTAGTTTGTAGTATCCTGTCACACGCCGATGGTCATGGGATATTTCAAGAGGTGTTGTCTTCTTATACTTTGATGGTAGATAGGTTACTTTAGAGTTTTTCTTCTGCACTGTTCTTTCAATAAACATTAGTGGCAGATTAGTAACAATTTTGGCGGGGTTTTTACTCTGTTTCAAGTTTGATATATCGGGTCTATTCACCATGTGATCACGACAAAAGCTACAGAATTACGAGGTTGGTAAGTTAGCCAGATGAGTTTAATTTTAAAGATGTAATCTGCACTTTCTCTCGGGTATTTTTGTGCTATTCAAGACAAAAGAATACTTCACAGTCTAAGCAAATTCTTTAAGTTTCTTCGATGACATTCATTCACAAGACCTTGATTATACCAGTGTTTTGATTCTTGCTTCCATCTTCTCTACGGTTTTCTGAAGTCTAAGAGGGTAATGATCTTTTGTATATCATGATTTGGGCTTATGTACAAGAAACTTCTCAAGTATTATGTTTTAGACTATTCTTACTATATATATTTTATATTTTATTATATTATATATATTTTAAGGTGTAGTTTGGCATCGATCACTTTGATGTTACCATGTCAACTTCCAGGGGGAAGTAGTGTATACTACTTTACCAAATATGGTTTATAAAGTATTCTGCACACGTGAGAAGAATTGTTGCTGATTTCTCGCATGCACCCCCGAACGAATATCCACTAAGCCCTAATGACAAGAAGCAGTGGTCGTTGGTGTGGTTTGACTTCTACAAATTCCGCTATGCACGTCAATGACAAGTAGAAGATTGTTCAAGCTACTTCAAAGTTCCAGAATCTTCTCAAGATAGGGATGTTGGTTTGGGGGGAAGCTGTTTCAGATACTTCGCCAAAAAGGAGTCTATGAAGAAATCTTTTCAAGACATGCTGCATGAATTGGGGGGAAGTTAATCCAACTCAAGCATACTACAATGGTTCCTGTATAATTAAAGACACTGAAGATCCAAGATGGAGTACAAGTTTCAAGACCAGGAGAACTCAGAAGTCATCTTCAGCATTGGAAGCGCCTTAGATGTCATTTTATCATGTTGTATTTGTACTTGTTAGGAACATTGTAAGTAATTCCGTAAGTACACATATTGGGGGAAGATTGTTAGCCTTAAAATATGTTGACTTATCCGAAATTACAATAGATCATTAATAGCCAAACACGCAGGGACTAGATTAGACTATTGAGGATAGTTTAGTTGTGTTTGGACTATAAATACCCCCTTCATACTTCTATGAAGGGGTGAGGATTCATTTAGTAAAGTGTGTGTGTTTTTGACTTTCTCTCTCTAGACACACACATCTTCTCTCTACACTTTTTCTCTCATCAATAATATGGCTAAACATTTATTCAATCCTCCTCGACCTCCGGATCATGTTCTTTTGTTAGTGATATCTTATCACTTACAAAACATAAGACGGATGGTTTGACAGATGCTTAGAGGGAGCACATTGGTACTAATGACATGAAGTCACGGACTTATTTCTTACGGAACTGAACAATCAAGAAAAAAATTTCAAGGATCTTAAGCTCAGTCTCATTAATAACTTTCATGAAAGACCTTGCTTTTGCATTGTCAGTTTCCTGAAGATCCTTTAGTAATTTCACAGTCTCAAATACTTCTGCTGCGTAACCCTGGTTTTCAACATCTAATATAAGCTTAGCCCTTTGCCTAATACGCATACCAAGATCATTCAACTTGGTATGCATATCAATAACTAGGTTAAAGTCATGCTCGTTGTCATTTTCAAACATCACAGCCAACACTTCCTTCAACATAATGGAGTTACATGCAAAAGCAAATTGAGACAAAGTAGACATTTTATTTTCTAAGTTTTAGTACAGAAAGATAGGTGGTTTGAAGAATTAAGAACTACTTAAGACCCTTAAATAGAACAAATTTATGAATAAAATAATTACAATTAAGATGGGTGTCAAGTAGATGAACAGTTGGGTCTTGTCGAAGATGCACACTTGGCAAAAAAATTAATGCTTTTACAGAAATTCAAGATTATTTATTTTCTTCTTCATACTTGGAAAGATATATACTCACATATTATTATTACAAAAGGGACAAAATGTAATAAAATATGGTGATTTGATTGTTAACCTCGTGTATTAAATACATGGCAGTGTTGTCTACTTCTAAACTTCAATATCAGAACTAAATTGTGGGATAACACCTCACAGGCAATGTTATATGTTTTCCAAATAAAGGAATCATAGTAAATTCACATAAACAGGAAAAAAAATTCACAACATGATTTGATAGTTAACCTCCCTGTATTAAATATTAATTTAATACATGACATAACACCTTTAGGCTGAGATCTTTTAGGGCAATAGGTGCATACACCAAAATCTTTTGGGAAAAAAATAGGAATACCCCTTGTTTCTAAGTATACTCAAACTGTTTGTTTGAGAATTAGGCTCAGATATAAAACAATAAATCAAAATAAATCAGACTTAACCGCCATGGCTGCATTTGTACTAAAACATGAAATGCCCCGCCAAGATACGGAAAATCTCGTTATTAGAATTATTATATCAGATAACTGGTTCATCACAGCCCCATTCAGAAGAAATATGGTTGTAATCAACCGACATGGCGGCATTACTAAAAAAATACAAATGCCCCGTCAAGATATGGTGTTAAATAGGGACACAGAACAAGTCATTCAAAGTATATACATATAACCACATTAAACTAGTGCACTTAATATCAACTTCACACAAGGTTGATATCGTAAACAATATAAAGGCCAATAATTCATACAAGCAATGTAACAATACATAACAAGTTGATGGCAATCGACATTTTTGTGTTTGTCACAAATGCACCAAATAATCAATCAATCAACCAGCCAAATAATTAGCCAAATATAATTAGCAAAGCTTGAAATTAAGCGAACACGCAACCAATTCACTAAAAAGTTAATTAACCATCCAGAATTTTTAGACTAATAAGAACTGAATTAATATGGTTACTAACCAAGAATAAAAATGAATCATCCAGACATTGTTTACCTAATAACCACTAGATCTAAAAAGTTTGTTACCAATTCAAATAATTCATGTAACTTTACTCTAATTAAAACTAATTAAACATAAATAACAAGTAATTAATTAGATGAATAACATACCCTTGCTATTGACATCAAAAAGGTTTGTTACAGTTGCGAGATCTGCTCATATTCATCGGAATAAAGGGTTTTCCAACGTAATATAACAAAAAATATTAGTGGCAGTTGCGAGAACCCCACTAATCGAAACAAAGGAGATACGTTATGAACGGAATATAACCACAATGAATCGTCGCAAAACCCCACTAAATGAAAAGAAGTGTTCTAACCCAAATTCATCCATATCAATCCCAGAGAAAAAGAAACAAGACAATAATAATATTATTTTATTTCACACCTACCGGTCGCTCCAAATAATTAATGTTATACGGTGGTCGCTCTATGTATTTCGTATTTAAAATATTGGTTAACATGGAGTCGCTCTAAGTATTAATACAGGTCGCTCTATGTATTTTGTTTTCAAAATATTTGTCAACTTAGAGTCGCTCTAAGTATTAATACGAGGTCGCTCCAACTATAAAAAAAACATGCCTAGAAAGTACACTTACACAAATAGTACTTTAAAAGTACAAATATTAATATATTAATGGGTCACTCTGGTCGCTCCGGTCGCTCTGGAGCATTTGAGGAACACATTTTTTTTAGGTCAAAAGGTGCATTCACCAAAATCTTTTGGGGCAAACATAAAGCGACTAACTGCTTTCTGTATACACCAATTCTGTGTAATTAACTCTTTTGGGGCAAATCTTTTTAGAATGATTTTCTGTATACACCAATTCTCTATCTCAACATTTCAACGTGCACATAACTGCTTTTATCTTTAAGACA
>BQNB010101728.1:0-24408 GCA_026074375.1 Tanacetum coccineum | reverse complement strand
ATTTATCTCTTTTAGATTATGAAGCATTCTTTTGTGATAGTGAGCCCGATTCGAGAAATTTCACTATGGATGTGGTGGTGGATATTTTTGATAGTCCAACAAGAGAACCAAGAGTTCATGTGCTTCATGATTTACCTACCCATCCCACCCTTCATCTGGATTCGGATTTCACTCTTTCTAGTGATTCCCTCGGATCCGACCTTGTAGTTCCCTTTCCTTCCGGAACTAGAAACAAGATTTTCGATCCAGGGATATTCATTGAAGTCCAATCCAAGAGATTTCTTTCATCGAATGAATTTTCTATCTCATTGATGCGTGATCCTCTTTCTCCAGTGTTTAACACTTTGCTCCCATTTTCATCCGAAAATGAGGATAAAGTTTTCAATCCTGGTATTCTTGCTTCAAATAAGGAAACATCTCCTCATCTCTTATCTCATCGGGGCTTTAATCCTTCAAAGATCACATCTGATTTTTTTAAAAGCCCGGTGATAATTTATGAAGGGGACATTCCTATCTTGGATGTTCTGTTTCTCCATTTCTATTCTCCTTGACAAGCTCAAGTATGGGGGATCGAGTCAGGCTCAAGACTTGGTTAACAAAAATAAGTGCTTCGTGGGTGGCAACCCATGCTTATCCTAGTAGTAGTAATGAATAATTGTTTTGTGTTGTGATGAGGCTCGTATCTACCTTTCTCGTGTTTTGTGTGTGTTTTGTGTTATTATCCAGGATTGCCCGGATTTTGAAGCCTCTCGTGGTCGTGGTTTTGTCCTTCGTTCACTCGAGCTTCAAATCCTCAGCTTCATTATGTGAATCCAATATCCTAATCTTATCGACTAACGTTTATCTTTAAGCATACTTAATAAACGGCTTTAGATTTACGTAGAGACCCTTCTTAAAACCATTGAGACAATGGTTTAGTTCTAGTATGAGGAGGGATCTATCGATGTATGATTGTGCCCTGCAGTCGTTGTTTTTTACGTAATCCCGTTTTTTCAACTAAAATACCAAATAAAAAAAATTGAATAAAAACTTTAAAAAAATTTGGAAAACAAAATAGGTTTTGTCACAATTTCTGACTTTCCTCGCTGGGTTGAATAAGAATAAATTTTTGACTCGGATCGAGCGTTGTTGAGCTCTAGCTTGTTCTTTAGACTTTTAGGAACTATATAATGCTATGTCGCGGATCTTTGCGAAGAACTGAAAAATGATAGAGTTAAGTATGAGTTTGTTGCTATACCAAGGTTTTATTTAAAAATCTTACAAGCTCATAAGTGTAATTTGTGGCTTTTTCTCCCATAAGCTCCTAACCGGACTAATAATACGTGCTATTTTTAAAAATTAAACTTAAATCAACAATTTTTGAAATGTAGTCAATAACATTTTTTGTCTTAGTTCAAATTTATACTTAAAATTTCCAAAAAGAAGTCTTCTCTATATATCGTGGTATAAAGTTTAATGAAAAAAAATGATGATGAATAAGGTAATATTATAAACTGTGGGCTAATAAAAGTTTATTGCCTCTTGCCGGCTCACAACCGATGTGGCAGTCTTCAAAAGAAAGCCCATAGTAAGAATAATAATCCAAGACTGATAAAATTTTGCTGCATCTTGTCGGCTCACAACCGATGTTGCATCCTTCTAAAAGGTCGAGGATTTCAATTGCATCATGGTTATATTAATGTTAAGTGAAATAAATGTGATTTAATAAATATAGGGAAAATCTCTTTTTCTTAAATTTAAATATGCTTTCGAACTAAGACTTTTTCATTTTAAGTTGTGGTTGTTCTAAATAAGTTATGTATAAACGGGAAACCTAAGAGTTTTTTAAACCGAAGGTCCATGAGTCTCGATACTAGTCTATGTGGGGTGTCAAAAGCCTGGCCAGTTAGCCGCAAGGTTGGGATGTGCCAAGACGAAAGTCGCTACATGGGATGATCTCGCCTTCAAACTCATTATTCTCGGGTGGAACGTGAAGCATATAAATTTTGCAAAACGTTGATCCATGGTAGAAATTCGAAATGGCACATTCACCTAAGATATAATAATTGTCGGGAGTGAAAAGTTTCACAAGTTACAAATATTGAGTTTGTGTTAGCATATTTACTGTATTTAACGGTGATTTCGTTTTATGCTTGGTTTGGATAAGTGAAAGTCGGGACCGATGAATTTATCCTTTTTGGGCAATTTTAGGATTGAAATAGTTTCTTCGTTCTATGATCTTAAATGTTATTAAAAAATAAACGAAAGTAAACATGTTAGTTAGTGCTTAAAAAGAAAAAGTACAAAAAAATGAGAAAAAAGAAAAATGTACAAAAAATGGAGTGTGAAATGTGTAAATATTAAAAATGATCAAACGGGGCTTTTTCTAAAACTATTGATTCTTTAATTCCCTCGTATGAACATTATCAAACTTATCGAGGTAACATAGTCACATCACTGCTACATGACACTGTGATGTGTGCCCTAAGTGTGTAATTACAACCAGCATATACCACATAATAAAAACAGGTGATTGTTATATTGATGCCTATTATATAGAAAGATATAATCATGAATATTCATCTAAGTCTAACTACCTCATAAAACAACATTTAGCAACATGCTTGTCATAGCCACAGTGACACACGACCATAGAAGCTACTTTAACAGATCAGAAAGACTATTTATATCCTATGTACAGACCAGAACTCCCGGATCACTTATTATCTAACACTCCCTTCAGAGATAGAGACCCAGCCAACTGCTCTCTCCAATTAGATGCTACGATCTGTCCTCTATTGTAAACGCCTCTATCGTGTGAGAGTCTCCAGTGTGACTACTAAGATGTTTACGACTCTCAAGTATATAACCAACGAATTAAAAGTGCTCGCATGTACTCAGCAATGACTGTTTTGATTTAAGCATTGTGCTGAGCATGTGAGGTAGATCATGCAATAGTAAATCTAACTTAGAGACCCCCCCTACCTTCACCCCCAACCCGGACGATGTGTAGATTGTTCACGCCTGAAGAAACGGATAAATGTACTAGGTGAAACTACGGGAAAGGACCCCACACGCAGCCCCCCCCCCCCCCCCCCACCTAAAAAGATGAGGTCAGATGTGTCTACGCCAAAGATGTGATAAAGTGGCTCATTCGTGATTCATGTTCATACTCAGATATAAGTGAATGGTTGAAATTGTCACTCACAATGTATGTCAATGTTGTATTCATACAATGTGTTGAAACTTGATGAATTGGGAGAATGTTTTTTGAAGATATTCAATAACACAAGAAAAGAATAAGCGGACCAAATTTATGTCATCAATTTGACTCATTTACTTTGTGCCTTTTATGTATTAACAGTTCGTCCAAATCAAAAATCCAAAACCAATCCAACAAACCCCCAAAGATTTCCCAATAAAAACCCTAAAATAAAAACAAGACACCTACCCCAACTACGTACACCTTCCATACACCAGCCCTCCTCCTATCGCTCCCCACGTCTTCCACACACTCGTGTATGTGCCTCCCAGACATTCCCTAATAACTGTCCCCACCATAACAAACTCACCTTATCTGGACAAGACCCCACACGTGTTCCCAAGACTTCAAGACCGCTCAAATTCATTTACGTCCTCTTGAGTTGCTTCAATCCACCTGCTTGAGTTAATGCGTCTTTATAGTTCTTTGGTTAACATGGTGTGAGAAGGCATCGTAAGAGTAACAAAATAAGCTCTTGTTCATGGTGAGTGTATTCTTGTGGAAACAGGTCCTTCGAGTTCACGATGATGTTTGTCTAAAGGATGATCCCTTGGTCTATTGTTAACTGTTACTGAGTTAGGGAGCACAGTTTGCACTAAAGTGGGAATGACACTGAGAAAAGAGAGAAGGATGCTATCAGAATTTATTTTTTGGGTATTGGAAATTTACCAAAGAAAACGGATCGTTATTCACATGTGTGGCAACATATCTAAGTCATGATTACCTTCTTCTTCAACCAGCGTTGAAATGATCAGGAGATTGAGTTTCAGGTCCAGGTGAAAGTTTGAGTATTCTAGGAGATGGTGATCTGGTCAAACATGTTTTGTTGAGGAAGGTGAAACCGTTGATTGCCACGGGTTCTGGAAGCTACTACTCAGCACATTAGAGGCATATGTCTTCAGGGGCTGGTAGATCAACACTGGGTGGAGGGTTGAGTAATTCATCAAACAGTGGTTGAAACAAAAGATCCCAATAAGTTCTTAAAGGTGGTACAAACGGTGTTGAAGGAGGAGGGTTTGGCACGAGTTCTGAACTGATTGTTGCAGGAGTCATTTCATGAAGTGCGGGGTTCTAAACTGCTGTGTTCAGAAGTCTCAATGATTCGTCTGGTACGTCGGTTGTAAATTCGGAATGCTTTCTTTGTGGGTGCATAGCCAATGAAAATACCAATATTAGCCTTTGGTTGTAACTTACCCAAGTTCTCACTATTATTTGACAGATAGTAGAGTGCACCAAATACATGGAAGAATGATAAGTCGGGAAGTTTGTCATGTAAAAGCTCATATGGTGTTTTGCCATGATGAAGACGTACGATGGAACGATTTTAGGTGAAACATGCGGTAGCAACTCCTTCTGTCTATAAGAATAACGGAGCTTTTGCATAAATCAACATTGTATGGGCAGCTTCAATTAGCGTATGATTACGTCTTTCAACGACACCATTTGCTGTGGAGAGCGAGCAACAGATGTTTCATGAGAGATGCCAACCTTCTTATAATATTCACGCAAAGTTTGATTAACAAATTCAGTTTTATTATCTGTTCTGATTCGTCAGACAGGTACTTTAAGTCGCACTTGGATCATCTTGAGAAACTTGATTATGAAATCTGGAGCTTCATCTTTTGACCTTAAGAACTTAACCCATGTAAATCGAGAGTAATCATCGACAATGACGAGGATGTACTTCTTTCCATTAACACTTGCGACACGCATTGGTCCACAAAGATCCATGTGCAAAAGATAGAGTTTTTCTTGGTTGGTGTCTTCAGATTTAGGTTTGTGGGGTTTCTTCTTGCTTTTGCCCATTGCACATGCAGAACACAGATGGTCCTTTTCAAACTTTAGCTTAGGGAGACCTCGAACAAGACCATGTCTAGCTAAATGGTTGATTGCACCAAAGTTCAGATGAGACAGACGTCGGTGCCATAGCCAGGACTTAGTCTTTGAGGCCTTTGACAAGAGACATATAGGAGAGGACGCCATCATATCTCCAAGAGACAGAGTATACAGATTGTTGCCTCGAGATCCAGTCAATAGATCAACACCTTCTAAATTACGAATGAAGCAGGTGTGTTGACGAAAAGCAACTTCAAGGTTCGAATCACAAAATTGCCCAACGGAGAATAAGTTGTGTCCAAGTCCTTCCACGTAGTAAACCCTTGATATCGTAACATTCCCAATATGATAATCACCATATCCCAATATCTTTGCCACGTGATCATTTCCGAATTTGTTGTAACCAAAAAACTTTTTTAACGAAATTGGTGAGCTGAGGAGAGCGGTCTTCGGTCATTGCTTGGAGCAGCCGGGAAGTCCAAATACCAGGAGAAACAATTTAGACGACCTGATTCATCAAGAAGAGGAGATGGAAACCATCAGAAACGATAGATCCCTAAGATTGTCTGGGTTCATTTTTGTTAGCGATACAGATTTAAGAACCTTTAGGATTTGCTAACAAGAACATTAGTTTTATATTTCCTAGTTTCGTAAAGGTAAACCAATGTTGTGACGGTTTAGATTGTTTCATTTATTAAAGGCAAATGGTTTCTAAGGGCACTTTAGTAGGTTGTGGTAATCCCAGTTAAAGGGCACGCCATTTCCTACTATAGTGAAAGGTACCCGACAGTAGGTCTCTAGATATATCAAATATCCTGTAAACACCTTCCTGTTGGGTTTCCAAATTTTTCTCTTTGAATTTGTTCTTAACAGATTTAGTTTAGTCGAGTATTCACCATTATTGATGATAAATCAAGAACACACAAAATCATGATTATCAAAAGCATGCACCATTACACTTAAACACATTCTAAGTTCAGATTCGCCATTAAGCTTGGAATGCTGCACATGAGCAGATCCTTTAGGCTCAACAACATAATCTTTAATTTTCAAACTAGATTTAACTTTCCTAGGGTGGGCTTCTACTTTATTCTTCTGAGTACTACTTGGTGTTTGCTGAATCTTATCTTTCTTTGTATTGCCTGAAGGCTGTGATCCGCTAGCACTAGTAGACGGTTTTACTCTTGTAGAAGACAACATAGGTTTGTTAGAAACTAAGTTTGATGAAGAAGAGGTTTTTGTGTTTGTGTTTCCTGAAGATGTGACAGGCTTAGTAAATCTAACCCTTTTGTCCTTGTTCTTTGGGTCACAGCCACTAATTTTCTATCAGCATTGTTGATACTAGGGCAGGTTTTACTGATGTTTGTAAGCAACTCCTGAATTCGTTTAGCATACCTACAGGCAGATTCTAAGGATTGATCTAGTAGATATTTTGATTTAACATGTTCAGCTAGATCCCTAAGAACTGTAGCTTCTTCCTGAGTGTGCTTAATATAGGCAGAGTGAGGTATCTTTTTATTTTTTTTAACAATTAGGGGGTTATTTGGTTCCAATCAATTTATGCATTTTCTGGATCAATAGGGTGTTTTGTAACATCATTATTCAATGAGTTTTTCCTTTAAGTTTTTCTTAAATCATCCTTGTGGAGCTGTTGTATTTACCAAACACTTTTATTCTGAAGATAGATTATTTAAATCAAAAATTTCCACAGACTTTAGATTGACTTGATTAATTAAATCATCACATTGTTCTTTTGATCGAATACGTGTTGGTTTAATCGAGTCATAAAGTTGCTTATAGGTCTGTTTCAAATGCTCATTCTCAGCAATAAGCTTTGACACCCTATGATCCAATTCAATATTTATAGTTTCAATCTCTTCTAAGTCCTTTTTAATCTTATCCTCATTCATTTTTTCACTTAGAGATTTAATTCTCTCTTTCAACTTCTTTATGACCATGTCTTTCTCTTGGGACTGAGCTTTCAATTCATTTAATTCAAACAATTGATCAAAACTTGGAGCATTTTGATTTGAAACAGAATTATCCCTTTGAAAAATTTCCTGATTAATTTGAGAATCAACTTCTAAAGAGATGCAATGTTTTTCAAGAGTGGTAAAACTTTTGAACAATTTATCGTAAATCACTTTGTTCAATGAAAAATCATTTTGTTGAGAAGCCCAGTCTCAAGTTTGAGACACTTTTCACATTCATGCATATTCACAGAAGCAATATCCACAGAAGAATTCATAATTATGTTCACAATATCTTTGTTAATGACTTGTTCCAAGAGTCGTTCATTTTCATTCAAAACTTGATTCATTTTCACTTCAAATGTTTTAGACTCTAAACGATGTTGTTCCACAGCCTGTTCCATTATGATGGAGATATTTAGAACTTCAGAAAGTTCATCAATCAAATATTGATCAAAAAACACACCACTCTATGGCTCTTGATACCAATTGAAGAATATTAGTAATCTTTAACAACAAGAATTAGAGAGAGAAAGTGGGAAGAAATGATGTATTTTTAGTGAGAGAAAGTACAAGGAACATGAATGCATTAGTGAGAAAATGAATCATACAGCATAACCAACCACCCTCCGCCAGGCATGGGAGAGGTGTTTATATATCTGTTACAAGGGGCGTGCGGCCTTGGCTTGAGTGGGCTTATCCGATAGGCCTTGGTGCTTACCTATGTAAGTTTTCAAAATTAGTTAACGAAAGCTAACGACTTTTATCTATGGAAGTGACTGACACTTTCGTGTTCATAACATTAATTTTCTATCTCTTCATGAAACTAAAATGGAGAGCATAGAGTTGGTTACTATTAAGACATTATGAGGTAATTCTTCTTTTGATTATGTTCTTAGTTCTTCTTTAGGCAACTTAGGGGTTATTTTATGTGTTTGGGAACCTACTTTGTTTGTCAAAGATAACGTTACCTCATCCTACCTTATTTAATGACATCAAATAACATCTATTTTTTAAGAGTATCATTTTTATCCATGAAATTAACCCATTTTGTATGATTATTGCAAAGAATTGTTACTTAATCGTTTGTATTTGAGAATTGTAGTATTTATGGAGTACTGAGTGAAACTTGACTAAAAGGCACGCATTCTGGTGCTTAAAGAAAGATATTTTGAAGATTACTATTCTGACTACCAATATGCCGTATCCATCAAGATGATGCGGGCGTATACTGTTGATACACTCACAAAATACACACAGGGAAACAAGATCAATATGTTCGTTCTAATCCAGGAGGAAGGACCAATACGCCGTATTGGAGATATAGTATGTGAATATTATGGAAGATATCAAAAATGGTCCCTACTCCAAGAAACACCCAATACGCCATATCTAAACCATTGGATATGCCGTATCGATACCGACTCTAGACCCTATAAATAGAAAACTCAAAAACGAGTTTTAAGTGTGCTAAACCATATTCTCGATACCTAAACCACAAAAGTAAATTTTTAGAGGAGAAAAAGAGCAGAAGAGGTATTGCAACGCATTTCAATCCATAGGAGACAACATGTAATTTCTTATACTTTTGTAATCGTTCAGGTTTTGTTGTCATTCGTTAACTCGGTTAGTTTACCTTGGCTAAGCCATTACTCTTGTATTAATTATGATGTTTGAAGGCTAATACCTTCGGGTATTAGCCATTATTATGAAGATCTGAATGTTTGGTTTTGTTTATATCTGATTGCTTGATATAGCATTGTATGTTGTTATGTATCAGTTTGTACTGGTTTATATGCTTTAATATGCGACCTATCATTCAACTAGATCTAATGATATGGACTAAGTAATCTAGATGCCGGGATAGCTCTCCATATAGTGATTAATACATCTAGACCAATAGGATCATGATTAACAACCTATCTTTGCCTTTAGATTGTAAGCTTAGTTAGACCGATAAGAGTAACACCGCTATTTTTACATATAGCAACGGAAGCTAATCTGGGGTATTACTTCATGGATACAACAATCATAATCATAGAAAACGACTTAAGGATGACATTTGTTCAAACTGATACGGTTATCATTCATTTAAAATCAGAGTTTTACAAAGGCAGGTCCCAAAATCTAGTTACATACAATGTGAATGATAACAAGTTTTAGCCATCTTCAAGTCCATGCCACTCTGTGCCATAAGTTGCTCAATTACCTGAGATAAACATGCTAAAAAGTCAACACAATGGTTGAGTGGAAATAGTGTAATTCATAGGTTTGAATGTAATGTTGAATACAGTCATAATTAAGTAATTGTTATAAAAGCAGTGTCATAGTAATGCGTTATAGTGTGGTATTGGGTTACGTTGTTATACACCCGTTATTTGTAATAATTGTAACGAATACAATTATCATGGAAAAATGGTAACATTATTATTGCCATTAGCTCATGAATCCGAAGCCTTGGGATATGTTTGATACGTTATAGCCCCAACGGGTGCCTTTGCCAAAACACCCGCAGTTATATTCTAATGATGTGCAATTGTACCTGGTATGGACTGGGTACACCAACGGTGGAGTCCTAAAACCAAATTAGATCTATTCACACTTCGCACTCATCCGTTAGAGTTAATTAACGGTTCATGATATGGGGACTTAAGGCAAAAATAGTTACTTCTTAGGCAATAAATAAATCAGGACTGCATACAAATAATTGCATTCATGGTTTATAGCATGTATCCCCCTCGCAGGTTTATAAAACATTTGAAATATTGAAATGCGAGGCTATGAACTCACCTTAACAAGGAAATCTGATTAACGGCAAAAGTATATCAAAGGAAAGGCATCTGTATGGTAGTACGACGTTATCTACTCGGGCAGAAAGTATATCAACTTAAAAAAAAGCATCTTCATCATGTAACCTGGGATAATATGTTGAGTCTTAGGAAGATTATACTCTAAAACTTTAGTTTTAAGAGTTTAATATTGTTATGAGTTTGATTGGAGATTTTGGAATTATTGTATCACCGTTCGAGCCATCATATGTTCACGAGGTCATTCATGTACATCAGTTTTTGTGAGAGATTGGGTTACGAGGTATTTCCTCTAAATCCACAACAAAAAGGTCGAGATCATAGTATTCGTAATACACATGATGATATAACGCTTTGAATGATTGAAAGCTCCGTGTGTATTGTGAGACGAGATAATCGGTTTTTGAGCGTTCGATCAATATCGGGAATGTGATAAGCACGTACAAAGCATTAATCTAAAGTTATGTCTTGTAATGTTTTGATATGTTTTTATACTTGGCAAACTGTTACATTTTTCACCTTTATGAATGAAAAATGGAAAATTTATACCTTGGACGTTTGCAACTTTTACAAGTTTGGTCACGTTTAGTTTAAAAGATGTACAAAGTAAACCATGTACTTTGTAAACTGACATAATAGTCCCTTATAGTTATACTTTGTTTGTAAAATGACATGTGTTCTGTCCTTTTAGTTATAAGTTCAGATAAGTTTCGATATATCCTCATGCTCATGGGATATATATTTTACAAAAACAAGTCCGAATTGCATGCAAGCATATTTTAATTCCTAAGATATTTTAAGGTTATAGCTTATTTAAGTTAGATAAATATGAAGATTTTAACGTAACTAAGTTTAAATAACGATTCGTTAAGCTAGAATTCAAAACGGGTCGTTTTAGGGTTTTATAACAAAAATGCATAGGTTTTTATTTAAAATTCCATCAAGACTTGATAAAGTGGATATAAAAATTAAACCTTATTTAAAGTATGTTAGGATAGATTATAACAACATTTTATCATATTAGCTCATAGATTCAAGAAAAACATGAAATAGGGTTTCGGGTGTACGGTTTTGGATCAAAATGGAAAATGAGCATGAATTGAGTTACAAAACTTTAACAAGAGTTTATTTAGGATCATATGAATATTATAAGAGTGTAGGAGTAGGTATAAAGATCATAGAACCTGGGTTTGAGCTTATAGCTTGGAAACGGGTTGAAATCGGGACTTTTAGCTTCGCACGCCTAGAATAATGACTCCCAGGCTTCTTTTCTTGATTTCTTTTGCTTCCACTTTTGTTCTGAGATTTCTTAGACATCTTAGGATCTTCTTTAGCTAAGGATTGGGTTAATGTTAAGGGTCTATAGAGGAGGAAAGGGGGGTGGGGGGGGGGATGAGTATTAAATGAGGGCATGACACCCCTTTTTTATTACTTAGTATTCGACACTCTAAGAGCAAGGGCGTTTCGTAGTGGATTAATGTTGTAGGACAGGTAGGGTGGTAATGGTGGTGGAAGGCATTAGTGGGGCTGTAGTTTGGGAGGCTATGGTGTGTACAGGTGGAAAGTTGGTGGGAGGAGGTCGGTGTTTGGGGTGCGAGTGGTGACTTGTAGAGTCACGCGCTACAAGTTAGGCTCTAATGGGAGAGAGTTGTGGCTTCTTTTGAGCTCGCATAGATTGAATTGGAAGTAGGATTGTGTATGCTGGCTTAAGGGAGCTAGTTGCTTAGTCATAAGGTGCTTGGTTGCGAAGGAAGCTTTCAAAATGGGTCAAATTGTAAGAAAAGAGGTCGCGGGTTCCATTAGGGCTCGGATTGAGTTTTCTTGCTTATAATTTGAGTACATTGTGAATGATAACTGTTATGATATTGTTCACAAAGACTTGGTTATAAGGATAATAGAACAAGAATTGATAGGTGTGTTCGGAGTTTAAATGGGTGAAAACAGAGCAAAACGGGTCGAATGTTCATTAGTATAGGACGGTTTGTAGGGTTCTCTTAGAGATTTGATTTTCATGTCATAATTTGATGAGAAATGAAATGATGATATAGGAATCTGATTCTGTAATGTTGTAAATTAAGTTATTACGAACATTAAATTTGAGTGTTTGGTTTAGGTTTATGATGGATAAATAGTGTAAGAGATATGTGTCTATTGGGTGCATGTGCTTTGAGGTTAGATTTTTGATCAGTGTTGTCAAGGCGGTTCTGTTGTATTATCGATTTGTTACATCGAAGAGATATCTAGTGAGATGTTATATTAGCGGTATCGTGATTGTTGGCATGTGGTAATGATAATGAAGTGTTTGATCGGTAATGTAGAGGCTTGCTCGTGATGTAAATGGATAGTTAGTTGTTATTAGATATCTTTGTGCGTTCCAAGAATTATGTGGGTTCAGGGACGAGGAGAACTCTCTATGTATGTGCCTGGACGGAATGTTTGGTGGATGTTTGTGTGCGATGTGTAATGACTTGTTTATATAGAGCTGCTTTAATTGACTTGTACATTATTTGGGATAGGGGATAAGAATGTATTGCAAAATGAGATGTTTTTACTTGTACATGCGGGCTGTTTAGTAGCTTGCGGCTATTTGATCGCTTTCTGTTGTACACTGCTTGTATAGAGAAAATATTGATAGATGATAGTATACATTCAATGATGTATGAATATGTCTCGTATTAAGTATATGAAAAATAGGAAGGTTGAAGGAATTCGAAGAAATGAGAATCACAAGTTTAGTTATCCGAGGGTATGTGTTCGCGGAGCGGTTAACCAACGATGAGGATAGCGGATATGGAAGAGGTCGAAAGATGTTGTTTTGAGAAGATTGATGCGCTTGAATGAAACAAGATTTTGGATAGTTAGGGTCTAAAATGTATAGGAAATTGATGCAAATTTATCACTCTTTAAATTATTAGAATCTATAGGCTCAACACTGATTTGAAGACTATAAGAATGGTCTCTATAAAACTGCGTGGGATGGATCAGCTAAAAACGCGCAGGGATTATTCTTTTATCAGAACGGAACTTCTCAAGCTGAAAAACCATAAGAAAAGTGATTTGTAATGCTGATGTAGAAACTCCTCAAGTATGATTAAAAGAGAAAAATGTTTCTAAAGAAGAGAGTTGTATATTAGCAGGCATGCTCGCGACACTTTTTAAGTAATTTTTTTATGAATTGAAGAAAATCTTATTTTAATTCTATTTAAAAGTTTGCTTTAGTATATATGCGCGAGCAGTGAATTTGGTTAATACCTAAAAGACTTCTTAAAGAAAGTTGGAGACTTATGGTTTCTATCTCTGAGAAGAGAAGAGTCGTAAAAATATGATGAGAAAAACTGTCTAGGTGATAGAGAAGTCCGATGTTGTAGAATCTTAAGCGGGTTATTTTTTATGAATAGATGATAGGAAGCTAGTTTGTTTGGTCGTTTTGAGAAGAAGTGGTTAGAGATGTGTGAAAGAATAAATAATATAATATGTAGTAATAAAGGTGGGTTAAAGATGGATGTTAATGTTTGTAAACCAAAAAATATTTATTCTAAAACCAAAAACTATTTTTTTGTAATTTTCTAAAAACTTTTTCTATTTTTAAAAGACTTTTAAAAATTTTAACTTTCGAAAAATAATTAAAAATAACAAATAAGAATGAAAAATTCTAAAAAAAGCAGGAAAAGTCCCAAATGATGTGAAAGGCCTAGGAAAAATAAGCTGGATGTCCCAGCTTAATGAATAAGCTCTAAAAAGCCACAAATAAGCTACGACTTATTTATGGAAATGGGCCTAAAAATAGAGTTAAATACCAAGGCCCTTGAGACTTTAACAAAAAAGTCCCAAGGGCGCAGCGGTAAAGAGTGTGTGTGTTAAAGGGTTGAAATGGGTTGAGGTTGAGGGTTCGAGTCCTGCTCATCCTCAACTTCCCCAATTCCCCTTTTGCTTTTTAAATGCCATTTTTTAACAACTTTTTAGAAGACTGAAAAATAAGCACTTTTTGACAAGACACTATTTTTATAAATCACAAATAAGCACAGCAATAAGCTCTAAAGGGTGACAGTTTGCTTTATTATTACTAAGGGATAAATGGCCTATCTGTTAAGCTTTTTATGATCAATTAAAAGGCCTAAAATTGGGGGGGGAAACAAAAAAAATGACAAATAAGCTATGACAGATACCTAACTACCCCTAATAAGCTTAAATGATTAAAAAATAAGCAACTATATTAAGCTAAAGAAGGCAGGAATACTGTAAAAAGGCTAAAAACACTTAGAATTTTAAAGCTTAAATAGAAATAAGCTCAAAATAAGCTCTAATCTATAAAGAAATAAGCTAAAATTGACTTGAACTAACCAGGAATATGCACAGACCTATTATCTAAACTAAATAAAGCTAGAAAATAAGCAGATGTACGCACAAAATAAGCCAAATAGCACTTAAGCTGTATTATCGGCATGCGCGGGCAGAAACAGCATGGGGTGTTGCACGTTTGTGAGCTTACAGTAGACATGATTGGCTCATAGAGATTGGAAGATGGATACCTTAGCGGCTTATAGAGTATTTTTATACATGAAAGAGCTTGACAGATATAAGCTTACTCAATAGAGTCATAAGAAAGGATCGTTAATAGGACTGTGTTGAGAAACGAAGGATAAGCCCTTAAATTTGCTTATGGAAAAAGGGTGCGCTTTTATCAGAGACTTCTCGAGAAATCTCAAGTACTTAGAAAATTTTGATCATAAAGATTGACGATTAAGTCGAGAGACTTCGCGCGCTCTTGTTTTGAGCTTTGTGATAGACATAAGCTCAGATGCTGCATTCAGATATTTTATAGAAGGCATAATGGGAGTGATAATAATGTGGAGAGAGAGAGAACTCTCGCCGTGGAATCGCGAAGAGTGCGCAAAGTGAGATGTGGTGAGAGTAGCGGAGTTATTAGAGACACATAACAACAGAAGTTCACAATGAAGAGTTGGTGAGTTAAGTAGTGACTAGTGAGCAAGAGCTAGAATAGCGGATTTGGGAAGAAAAATGCAGAATGTGTGCTTCAGAAAGTTTCAAAACTTGAGTACTTTTTTGGAAGAAGGTGTTTGCAGAACAATAGCTCGCATTTATAACAGATAGACCTTGAGAGACGCTTTAGGAGACCTCTTGGTTCGCCTCTGATGGATACCTTTTTGTGAACACGGAGGAATGAGATTAGACTCAAGAAGTCGCACACAGAAAATCTCTGACAGAAGCTTATAGAAAGTGCATACAAGGCAATTATAGCAACTAGATAGTAAGATGATCATAGCTTTATTGTTGTTCTATTCATTTATGAGAGCGTCTTAAAACCTTACATATTGAGTTTTAACAAATTTTAGAAATCTCTATAAATAAACTGTGAATTTTTAGGAATAATTTTACCTTAATTAAAGTGTGTGAAAGTACGAAAAATAGGTTTTGAACCCATTTTTCACCCATGATACCTACTGTTCCTTAAACACCCCTCATTTTAGAATGTTCTTCTCTAATCTTATTTTAGATTATGAGAATTTGAGGAAATTGAGGTCAAAAAATTGCAAATTACAGCAATGATAAGCTATAAATAGACCTAATGAACAACTTTTAATAAATAAATAAGCCAGATTAATAAGCTACTCAACTATGCTAATATTTTTGGTTTTTCACTGATTTTATGACAGATTTTAAGAAACTAAGATCTATACTATCTAATTAACTAAATAAGCATGAAACAAGTATAATAAGCACTACTAAGCAAATTTAAACAGAAATAAGCAAGTAATAAGCAACTTTTAAGCTAATATGAAGGAATAAGCTAAGATATGCAAAATTAGGTAGAATTAAAAATTTAGAGAGAGAAGTGTCCTACAACCTAGGCATAAACAGAGGTGTTACTGCTCTTTTTGAGCTTAAATCAACAAGCTCTAGCTTGTTTAGAACAAGCTGGTGACAAGCTGGTGGGGTCCAATAAGCCCTTCCTGAATTGGCTTATCATCCTTATCCAAAGCTTAGGTAAATTTAGGGGGTGAATTTGTTTTGAATAAAGCTTAGTTAAGCTTTTATGAGCTTAACTGAGTTAGTAACTAGCTTATGAGTAGATTTGAGCTTATGAAACAGTAGAAAAGAGCTTTTGGAATTTTAAGAACTATGTATAAGCAAAAAACAGATTTTATAAAGTAAGTAAAATAAGATTTCATTGATTTAATAGCTGATTACAATACTTGAAATAGAGATTACAAAGACAGAATTAAAATTACATTTAATTAAAAATTACATAAGCTAAAAAAACTATATTAAGCTACTACTAAAAGCTGGAAAAAAAGAAGAGATACGATGTGTGAGGAAATGAGCTCTATTTATAGGAGATGAGGGAGTTTCTAGGTCTGAACACGCTCTTCCCTGATTTCTAAATCTTGGCCCTTCAATTCTTGCAATCATTTGATGCTCTTTCTCATCCGTTGGATCAAAGTGTGAGCACACGGATTGCCAGCGTGGCATTCCGTGTGTCAGAGGCTTTGTGCTTCTTTTACCAAGGATTTAGTGCAAAATTCCATCAAAGGTGTATTTGTTTGCTTCTAACGTGTCATTCCCTTTGTGTAAATGGACCAATGGAAGCTCTCGAGGTGATGTTTCATTGCTGAGCTGTGGCTTATTACTCGAATCTTTGTTCCACGTAGTCAATTGGGATTTACCCTTTGTTTTTGAAGCAGGGTAAAACGAGAACGACGATGAACAGTAAAAACGGGTTTTCCCGCGCCTTTTCTTTCCTTTTTATAACTTTGTTTGACCCAGGGGTTTGGGTTGTTGACTTGGGCCCGGTTCTATAAAAGGTATTGGGCCAGTTTGGTTAAATGGTTTTATAATTATAAGAGATAACGACCGTTATCTCTTTTATAAAAAGGAGATAACGGTGTTAGGGTTTAGGGACTTATGGTGAAATTGTTTTAACATTAAGGGTTCTTTAGGTACTTTGAAGGTTTTGTCTTTTTGTAGTTGACCAAGGGTTGACTTTGTGAACTTTGCTAGAAAACTTCCAGGCTTCTGTTGTGCACTCTATCCATTTCGTGTCATGTTTGTCACGATTTTTTTGAGTTTTCTTGTGATTTTTGCACTATCCGTACCTACACATTCACAAACAACAAAATACACAAATACAAGCTTATTTTTGCACATTCTGACGCATATAAGGGCCATTTTGGTCTATAATATAAGGAGTATGTGATTTCTCACGTTCAAAGTTCCCCAATCTAGTGATTGTCGTTGTCTCACGCAAATATTTATGCTCTAAAACCAAATACCTCAAAAACTTCCCCAAACTAAATCTTTGAAAAGTAGCAAAGACTTTTGTGGGGAGAGTTAAGAAATCACAAGCTTTAAAACACCCCATTTTCCTATTTTTTAAAAAAAATTCCATTTTTATGATTTTTTTAATAATTACCTAGAATATTCTGACTTTCGTTATTTCCATAACCGTTAGGGATCATAAAATAAGATGCATTTCGATCCGGAATTGCCCCAAAAAGAATAATATTCATCGTGCTCGACTTTTCCATCTTTGCTCCAAACTAAAGCTTAAAAATGAAATCACGCTAAATATCAGTTATGATGTAAAGCTACTACATACTTGCAATTTGTGAACCTTCACTCCTAACAATTATTAATCTTAGGTGAATGTGATATTTTGAATTTTTTACAACCATGGATCAATGTTTTGCAAAATACTTGCTTCACGTTTCTTCTCGAGGATATAATAATGTTGAAGGCTGAGATCATACCCATGTAGCGAACTTCATCTCGGCAATCCCACTCTGCAGATATACGTGATCCAGGCTTTTTTTGACACCCCACAGGTGGACCTTGGTATCTCGGGACTCACGGACCTTAAGTTTCAAAAATTCAGGTTTCCGTATATAACATAGCTTTAAAACTATTATTAAAATTGATAGTCATGTCTCAAAAGCATATTTAAAATTTAACAATAAAGGAAATTATTTATTTCAAAACTAATATTAATCATAACATTTAAGGCATTGTAACCCTTGACCTTTTAGAAGGCTGCAACATCGGTTGTGAGCCGGAAAGATGCAGCAAACTTTTATCAGTCTCAGATTTTTATTCTTACTATGGACTTTTTTTAGAAGACTACCACATCGGTTGTGAGCCGGCAAGAGGCAGTAAACTTTTATCAGCCCACAGTTTATATTTATTATTATATTTATTTTATTTATTTATTTTTTTAATATACTTCTATATAGAAGAAGACGTTCTTTTGAATATAGAATTTCAAGGAGAAGTTTGAACTAGACTAAAATTTTTGCTCGATTACTCTACATAATAAAATTGTTGATTTAAGTGTTTATAATCCTCCAAAAACAGCCGTATTATTTAATCAGGTTAGGAGCTTATTGGAAAAAAGACACAAATATTGACATACAGGAGCGCTCGTTGAAGAATTCCAAATATTTCATTTGTTTAGCATCATATAACTCCATACTTAACTATTCAGTTTTTCATTCTTGTGAATTTCCTGCGATCGCTTAAAGCTAAAAGTTAAGGATCAAGGCTAGAGTAAATCGACGCGATCGATGAGTTAAAAAATTTATTCTTATTCTACCCAGCAGGAAAGTCAAAAATTGTGACAAACACTTATTTTATTTTTGAAAAAAATTTTAAATTTTTTTCCCTTTTGTGGGAATACGGGTACGTGAGAACAACGGCCTGCAGGCATAATCAAATCGGTGATCCCCCATCCAGAATTAACATGTCCTCAATGTTTAATGAAGGAAGACAGGTCTGTATACGTAAATCTAAGCGTTTATTAAGTATGCTAAAGATAAACGATAATCGATAAGATTAGGATATCGGATTTCCCCAAACTAATGCAAGAAAAGGCTAGGAAGGCTCGAGTGGGACCGGGGAAAATACCAAACACGAGAGTCTTTAGAACAATTTTGGGTCAATCCTATCAAAAGAAAATTCTCAAGCACAAAAAAACAATAAAATGGAAGAGTACAAGCCTCATCACATCACAATAGACAATAAGAAAAGTAAATAGAAGGATAAAGCATGGGGGGGCCTCCCATGAAGAAAAAAATATAGACCGCTTGTTTTAGGGTCTCTAAGCTTGACCAATCCCCGAATCATTTATACTTGGGCTATGGTTTGGAGAATCCGGGGACAAACCAATTGTGGTTACGTCCCCTCCAAAGTAGTGTTAATTCGTGACCGTTTCACCTTGATGAAATTGGCCCTTGGAGTTTTGGATAACTTAACGGTGCCACTAATGGAAAGACTTGGGTAATGGTGAACGGTCCGGACTAACGAGATTTCAACTTGCCTATTGAGAACATCTTTAATCGAGAGTTAAAGAGGAGGACATTGATTCACAAGTTGAAAAACGGGTTTTTTATCTATTGAGTCATGGATTCCTTTATTGTTTTGCTCTTATAGATCAAAAGAGTTCTCATAGGCTGATCACGAAGATCATATTAACTCATGTGGTGATTTTTTCCGGTGTCCCCGGCAGTCTCAAGGCAAGGTTTTGCAGCAAGGCTTCAAGGCCTAGTAGGCTTTGTTCTCGAGCTCGATTGGTAGATGACATGCCTTTCTGTATATGACCTTATATGGGGTGCACCCGATGGGTGTTTTGTAAGCTGTACGGAAGGCCTAGAGTGCATCATCTAGTTATCCCTGACCAAGTAGGCACCAACGGTTTTCGTCCACGGTCCTTTCAAGAATTCGTTTCAAGCCACGATTGGATACCTCAACTTGCCCACTTGTTTGTGGGTGATACGCGGTGGAGAGACAGTGAGTAACTCTATATTTAAGCATGACCTTTGCAAACTGGTCATTGCAAAAATGGGTTTCGCGATCACTTATGTAGCCTACGAGGGGCACCGATCGGGTTATTCATGCGAAGAGTAAGAATTTAAGAGTTATTGTGTTCAAACAACAGTCGGACATTGTCATGAGGGTTGTGTGGGGGGAGTGTCTTTTGCTTCAACTCATTTTGACAAATAGTCGACCGCCACGAGTATGTATTTGTTCCCTCGTGAAGACGGGAATGGCCCCATAAAATCTATGCCCCATACGTCAAAGATTTCACAAACTTGGATGGAATTTTGAGGCATTTCATCACGTTGCGAAATTTTTCCTTGACGCTGACAAGTGTCACATCGGGTGACCAAGTCATGGGCATCCTTGTAAATCGTGGGCCAATAAAATCCAGAGTCAAAAACCTTTTTGGCGGTGTAGTTGGCACCGTAATGTCCCCCGGTGGGTCCACTATGGCAAGCTGTGAGGATGTCAACAGCTTCTTGGCCAGCAACACACCGCCGAATCATTTGATCCGCACATATTTTGAACAAATAGGGGTCGTCCCAAAAGTAGTGTTTAACATCCTTGAAAAACTTGTTTTTCTGCTAGGACGACATCCCTTTAACAATGAAATTCCCCGCGTGGTAATTTGCATAATCGGCAAACCACGGGGTACTTGAGTCACCACGAGAAGTCACCATATTAAGTGCCTCGAGAGGAAACTTTTCATTCACCTCCTTTGGGTCGAGAACATTTTCATACGGATTTTCTAATCGGGAAAGATGATCGGCCGCGAGATTCTCGGCTCCTTTTGTGTCAATTACGTTGAAATCGAACTCTTGAAGGAGGAGAACCCACCGGAGCAATCTCGCCTTGGAATCTTTTTTAGCAAAGAGATATTTTAAGGCGGAGTGATCCGTATACACTACGCTTTTGTTCAAGATGAGGTAAGATCAGAAACTTTTCAAGCCATTACACCACGGCTAACATTTCTTTCTCCGTCGTAGTGTAATGCGATTCCGCCTCGTTCATTGTTTTACTAGCATAGTGTATAGGCCTAAAGTGCTTTTTCATGATCGTTTGCCCAAAGACTGCACCTATGCAAAGTCGCATTAAATCGCAATAAGCTCAAAGGGTAGGTCTAGTCTGGGCAATTCAAGATTGGAGCTACAGTAAGTTTTTTCTTTTAAACGTTTTGAAAAGCTGATACATTCATTGGAAAATAGATTGGAAGTATTTTTCTCAAGAGATGAGTCATAGGTCGGGAAATTTGGTAAAAAAATCTTAATGAATCGTCTTGGTGATACTGGCATGAAACGAAGAGAAAGAAAACTCTGAACACCCTTGACAGTGGTGGGATGAGGTAACTTAGCAATCACATTGATTTTGGCTTTATCAACCTCAATTCCTTTTTTGGAAATCTTATGGCCAAGGACAATGCCTTCCTTTACCATAAAATGACTATTTTCCCAATTTAGACAAAGATTGGTGTCTTTACACCTTTAAAGCATCTTGTCTACACAAGAGAGGCAATTTTCGAATGAATTCCCAAAGACCGAAAAGTCATCCATGAAGATTTCCATCGTTTTTTCAGTCATATCATGAAAGATAGCCATCATACACCTTTGGAAAGTGCCCGGTGCATTGCATAAGCCAAAAGGCATGCGACGGTAGGTGAACGTTCTGTAAGGACACATGAATGTTGTCTTTTCTTGATCATGAGGGTCGATGGGAATTTGAAAGTAAACCGAGAAACCATCGAGAAAACAGTAGTACTCATTTCCTACTAGTCTCTCAAGCATTTGATCCATAAACGGTAGTGGAAAGTGGTCTTTACGGGTGGCTTCATTTAACTTTCGGTAGTCAATGCATACACGCCATCCCGTAACCAATCGAGTCGGAATCAATTCATTTTCATCATTTTCAACAACGGTAAAGCCACCCTTTTTCGGTACGCAATGTACGGGGCTTACCCAAGGACTATCCGAGATCGGGTAAATTAATCCAGCGTCAAGAAGTTTTTCAACCTCCTTTTTGATGACATCGTGGATCTTTGGATTCACCCGTCTTTGGTGTTGAACCGCCGGTTTGTAGTCCTCTTCCATAAGAATCTTGTGAGTACAAAATTCCGGGTTAATACCCTTGATGTCGGAGAGTTTCCAAGCGATGGCTCGCTTGTGTGACTTCAAAACCTTTATGAGAGCGGCTTTTTCCTCGACACTCAAGTCTTTAGCAATTATGACGGGCAACTTGTTGTCACCTTCCAAAAATGCGTATTCGAGATGAGGAGGTAAGTCCTTGAGTTCGACTTCGGGAGGTTCATCAATTGAAGATTTATCAGTTTTAGCTTCACAAATTTTAAGTTCTTTTTGAATTTCAGGCAAATAATTTCCTTAATTGGGAGGGGGTGGTGATGGATCATCATTGAGAAATAATTCAAGAAGAAGAATATCCCCCTCTGGGTCATAGTAAGAGTCATCAACTTTCGGAGAAGTTAGATCATCTTCAAGAGCGAGGAAAGCATCGAATTCCACAAGAAGAAAATCACTATCCTCGAAGGGAGCTATTATTCCAAGTAGAGTTAGAGAAGAGGTAGAAACGATCGGGTCATAATAAGGAGTAGGATTGCCACTCGCGATCAGATCGGAGAAACCGAGAACTTCTTGAGAATACTCCTCATAAGCCATTTCAATAACGTCGATTCGGTTCGCCGTCATTTCATCGTAATTAGAGGTGTATCTCAAAGTTTGGTCAAGATTGATGTTACGGCTTCTTTTCCAACACGAAGAGTTAATTCTCCTTCGTACACATCAATCAAAGCACGTCCGGTTTTTAAGAAGGATCTCCCGAGAATTAGGGGGACTCGGGGATCGGCATCAAAGTCTACGACTACAAAGTCGGCCGGGAATTTGAACTTTCCTACTTTTAGGTAGACATCTTCGGCGATACCGATCGGTTTGGTAATCGAACGGTCTGCAAGTTCAAGAGTCATACAAGTAGGAGTGAGCTCAGGAAGAGAAAGCTTTTTCCACACGGATAATGGCATGAGATTTATGCTAGCTATTAGCGCCTAGATTGGCCAAAGCTAGCATTCTTTATTGGGAAAATCACACGGTATTAGAAATTTGCCGGGGTCTCCAAGTTTTTCGGGTAACTTGTTGAGGATAACCGCCGAGCAATGCTCATTCAAAGGAGTTCTAGCCATTTCACTTAATTTTTCTTTGTTTCCAATTAAAGCTTTAAGAGTAGAAGCAAATTTTGGCATAAGAATCAAAGCATCCGCTAAGCTAATTTCGAAACTCATATCTTGAAAGATTTTGTAGAATTTCTCAATTTGGTCGTTAGCTTTTTCACGGCGCTTTTCATCATTACGTCTCGAAGGATATGGAATTGACGGTTTCAAGTTAGGCATCGGAGCACTAACAGGAGTAACAACGGGCTCAGAATTTGTCATTTGAGGTTGAACTTGGACAACCGGAGGTTGGACGTCTTTGGTACTTCCGTTATTAGTAGGAAGCACCGTGTCCTTTGTCACCTCGGTTTCACGTTCCACTACTTTAGGAGGAGAAGAAGTAGTAGTAGGAATCGTGGGTCCTTGATAAGCAACACCACTTCGGGTGGTAATACCCTTCAAGTCTACCTTCGGGTTAGTAATGGTATTACTAGGGAGTGTCCCTGAACCTGAAGTAGAAGCGGTATTGGAATTCACAAACTTGGAAAGCATGTCCGTTAAATTGGTCATTTGATTTTGCAGGTTTTGGTTTTGGTCTTGCATGTTCCTCATAACTGCATCATTAGCTTTGACATAGCTTTCAAAATCGTTCTTAGTCACACCTTGTGTTTGCGGAGCCGGAGCTTGGTAAAGTGGAGCTTGGGGAACCGGGGGTTGATTAATCGGAGGTCGATAAATTTGGCTTTGGTTGTAATTATTCCCCCGGTTTTGGTTGTAACGGTTTTGATTATTTCCTTGGTTTTGAACGGGAGGAAAACCAGGAGGTCGAATTTGATTAGAAATCGGGGCTTGATAACCGGTCCTTGATTGGAATTAGCAGCGGCGGATTGAGAAACGTACTCTTAAATATTGTCACGATAAACGTTGCCATCGGTGGCGGGACAATTTCGGTAAGATTGAGCACCACCGCAAGTAACACAACTTTCCTTGACCGCTTTCACGGGAGCGGGAGCTTGGGATTTCTTATCAAGAAGTAAAGCTTTCACCATATCTTTAAGTTCGGCAACATCGGGAGAAATACCGAGGGTAGAACTGCTCGCACTCACTTTGGCAACAACCGGTTTGTTACGTGAATTACGAATTTTGGATTTGCTCTCAATGATTCTTAGGCAATCACGGGGCATTTTATCCAAAACGTTACCACCCGCGACGGAATTCAACGAATCTTGATCATTAGAGTTCAAAGCATTATAGAAAGTATCGAGTTGATGTAATTCCGAAAATCCATGATGTGGGCATGCCCGAAGAAGATCATTGAATCGGTCCCATGCTGGTATGTGTTATTTTACACATACCTTTTACCTTGTAAAACGAACCCAAAAGACCAAAAACATGTAAAAATGGCAAATATATGCTTGTTTTTATGTTTGTGTATGTGCAGGTACGGATATTAAAGAAATGGACAAAAATAAAGACAAAACCGAACAAAACCGAGCACGAGATCGGAAAGAGCGCGAGAAAACGAGTCCAACGGTGCCCTCGAATTTTATTGGGCCAGCCCGTAACCCATTT
>BQNB010101727.1:0-24409 GCA_026074375.1 Tanacetum coccineum | reverse complement strand
TACCATTGATGCGACTCCCTACACCATCACTGAGGAATCCGTCAGAAGTCAACTTCAATTAGTTGATGATGGTGGTATTGATCATTTACCCATTGTGGAAATCTACTCTGGCATGGATAATCTTGGGTATGTAACTGAAGGCAAGTTAACCTTTTTCAAGAACAAGTTTTCACCTCAATGGAGGTTTTTAGTCCACACCTTTCTTCATTGTCTCAGTACCAAGTCCGGTAGTTGGGATCAATTTGGTAGCTCAATTGTTGTTGCTCTTATTTGTCTTTCTGATGGGAGAAGATTTAATTGGTCTAGCTATATTTTTAAGGGGGTGGTTAGCAACATAGGGAATGCTAAAAAGTTTTTAATGTATCCTCGATTCCTTCAAGCCATTTTAGGTATAGAAACCAGCATTACCAGACAGTACCATGTGTTCAAGCTGTCTAGCAAACTTTTTGCTAATATGAAGCTCAATTTTGTAGGGCAAACTATGCCACTTTTGGATGCTATGCTTTTCCAAGCTTAAGAAGGTGAAGGATCAGGGGCTGATGTACAAGCTGTCCCACCATCTATTCCTGAAACTATTCCTGAGACTAGGCATGAATCTGACCATTCTCAAGACCATGTGTCTCCACCCACAAGACCACAAGCTACTCCCCATGTTGCTCATGTCTTTGTGCAGGGACGGAAGTTTGTAAGGGCCAAAGGGGGTTGTGCCCCCCCCCAAATTTGTTGTAGTTATGTACAAAATTTACCTTTTTACTAATACTAGTAGTTATTTTTTACACCAAATGTTAGGAAAAATGTATATTGGCCCCCCTAGAATGAATACCATATATAATGGCCCCTCCAATAAAAATGTTCAAGTTTCGTCTCTGTCTTTGAGCATGATCAACAGACTGAACCAAATATAGCTTCCTCCTCACGAATTCATGAGACTGAAGATGACTCTTTGGGAGGCTCTTTTCATGTATCTCCACCAAGGTTCACTCAAGCTTCTCCTACAGGTCATGCTTCCGGAGGTGCAGAGGACCATATTACCCTATCTGCTTTGTCCTCTGCAGTCTCTACTCTTGTGAAGAAGGTACATTCTTTGGAAACTGAGCTCAAGGCACACAAGAAGCTATTTAAGGATGTAGTACCAAAATTGGTCAAGAAAGTCAAAGCATTGGAGGTCAAACTCAAGACTAAGAAAAGGAAGGTGGTGTTGAGTGATTCAGACCAAGAAGACGGCGGAGAGCCAGATGTGGATTTGGATGCTTTAAATGCATTGGCTAATGCGGCTGTGACTGTTGATTCCACCAAATCTCCTGGTGGTCCTTCTAAGAATCCTGCTGCTTGTTCCTATGATCCTACTAGTGATGTTCCTTCTACTGATGTTCCTACTACTGAGGTTCCTTCTACTGAGTTTCCTACTGATGTTCCTTCTGGTGTTGCTCCTACTGGTCCTTCAACCGTTTCTCCTGGTAGCACAACTGTTCCTACCAGTAGTTCTGTTCCTGCTGCTGAAACAATTCCTGCTAGTAGTGGTACTACAACTGCTACTCCTTCATCACCTGTCAGAGATGCCAGAAAGGGAAAAGGTGTTGCTGTTGAAGAACCTACTCCAACTCAAGATAAGACTTTCAAGCAATTGGAAGAAGAAAGACTAGGTTGGGAGGCTGCTCAGAGATTACAAGCTCAAGAACTAGCAGATTTCGAAAAGCAAAGAGCTGAATCTCTTATGAAGGATGCTAATTTAGCTAGGCAGATGTCTCAAGACTTTGAGATGACTGAAGACCAAAGAAAGAGACAGCAAGAGGTTCTTGCATCTGCTGCAAACTACTCAGATGCTGCTTGGGATATAATTTTGGCTCGTCTTCAAGCAAATCCAGACTTATCTTCCACAATTTTCGGGGTTGAATTTACTGATGATGATTTTGCAGCCAGGATGGTTGCGTTGGTCAATACTCGAAGAAAAGAACTTGCTGAACAACGGGCTCAAGAACGGAGGGAGAGGCCTATGACACCATCTCAGCTCAGGCAATATATGCGCACTTATGTGAAGAATCAAGGTCCTGCTGTATACTCTACTGGTTGGACTATGGCTCAAGTTCGAAAACTCTCTCCTGAACAGCTTCAAGAAGAGTTTGATAAGATCCAAAGAGCTGTTGCATTCACAAGGGGTTTAAAAAGAGATGGCAGTCCAATGACTAGTGCCTCTTCAAAGAAACTCAAGACTGGTGATGATGAAGTAAACGTTGAAGCTCCTTCTCACGGTGTTCCACAGGAAGAAGAAGGTGCAACTCCTTCTCAAAATGTTTCACGAGAGGAAGTTGCTGCTCCTTCTCATTCTCAGGATATTCCAGACGCTCAAGTTGAAGTTCCTTCTCAGAAAGCTACAATAGAGGATGTTGAAGTTCCTTCTAACATTGCTTCTACAGCACAACACACTGCCTCCTCACTCAAGAAGGTTGGTACCAAGAAGAAGCGATTAGGCAGAAAAGGTGTTCATACTTCTCAATCTACCATTCCAATTGAAGAAGGAGATCCTGACGCTGAACACAAAGTGTGCATTAAGTATGCTTCTGATGCGGATTCTGCGTCTGATGATGATACACCTGTTAATTTATATGTTGTTGTTGACTGGGAATTATTGCCTACGGGGTTAGGCTCGATCAATGCCTTCTACGGGCTTGACAACTCTCGCAAGTACTTCACAAGTCTTAGGGAAATCCTTCACTTGGTTACTAGAGCAGACTTGATGACAATTTATGGCCGTGTGATGACATTTTATCAGGATAAGAAAGCTGAGGGAGTTGGTCTTGTTCTTTGGGGAGATCTTAAGGTTTTGATGGATTCACCTGAAGTGAATGATGGTAGTGATGTTTGGAAGAACCAACACACCTGGAGTATTCAAAGCTGGAAGCTATATTCTTTTTCTGGTGTTCATGTGTTGGAGACAGTTAGTGGACTCGTTTTACATATGTTTGTGGACAAGAAGTATCCTCTCTCTGTCAACCTTATCGAAAGGATGCTCGATCATCAGCTAGAAATTTGTCACGGAACAGTGGGTAATGAACTTACCAATGCGGTTCAGTTGATTGCCTTTCTCAAGACACAAATTTCTGATTCCAAGCGTCCTAAGGTTCATGACTGGTACTGTTAAGTTTGTTCTATATCTCCTAATTTTTTTTGCTATTTAAAATATATTTTAGATATATAAAGTTTGTATGTAGAATCTCCATACTTATTAGCTTTTGCATAGTCTGCCATATTTATTTTTTTTAGCGCGCATCAAGTTTTGCTTCTGGAAACAGTTTTTGGCATGCTGCTTGGTTTTATTGCAGTGTCTTTTGTACTAACAGAGCCATTTTAAGGGATTGGGTGTTGGTTAACCACCGCACAACAAATGGTGTTCAACTCATCATGTCTCACAGATAAGAAAGAGTTGATTCACCTTGAGGGTACGGCTCTGGTGTGATTTCCAAATCCGTTGATGGTTGCCAGGTTACCCAAAACTGGATGGTTTTCACTTGCCATGACTGATGTTTAACGTACCAATAAGTTGAGATGGTTTGCAATCCACCATGGGAGTAACCCTTTCTGGGTCCCAAGGATTGTCTAGCCCACAAGCAAACGGCTATGTGGTAAAGGCTTATAAAATCCGTTGATGGTTGCCATGTTACCCAAAAATGGATGGTTTTCACTTGCCATATTCTTGAAATGAAATGTGGCTAGTCCTGAGCAAACGGCTATAGGTAAAGACACATCAAATCCGTTTATGGCTGTAATGACTTGCCAAAAGTCATATAGTTCTTCCACTTCCTATGATCCTTTGTTTCATGGAAAGTGGAAAATGGTTTCAGTCCTCCATGGATTTGACCCTTTTTGGGTGCCAATGGACTGACTAGCCCAAGAGTGAATGGCTACTTGGTAAAGGCTCATCAAACCCATTCATGTAGATGTGGTGATTTTCTTGTTGCTGATTCAAAGTTTCTAAAGGTTGCTTTTAGAGTCTATTTCAAGATGTTGTTGTTCAATCCTCTGGTGATACTCACGAAAGATCTAATCTAGTAATTGAAAGTTAACTATGTCAAATTCAAGTTTAGGGGAGGATTGTTAGGAATTTTGTAAAAGAGAGTTACTACCAGTAGGTATGTAGTTCCTACTGGTAGAGTAAACAGTTCCTACTAGTAGTGTAGTTCCTACTGGTAAGGATAGTAGTATAGTTAGTACTGGCAGTATAAAAATTATTCCTGCTGGTAGTACAATATTAGTCATGGTAGTATTATGCTTACTCCGGGTTGTTAGTAAAGTTAGTTAGTGATAGGAATATGCATGAGATATCCTAGGAAGTGATAACACTTCACTTTAGCTTTGAGTTAGGGTTTCATGGGTATTTAAGAAACTTATGGCTTGGATGAATGTAACTGATTGATTCATTAGAAAAAACACGTTTATTATCAATAGAAAAGATCCATAGAGGATCATTGTTTATGTATTTCTTAACCTCTGTTGTTTTATTTCCGCGTAAACAATCGTATCATTGGTTGAGTCTCTCTTAGAGTTGTTGTGATTACTAAGTGGCTCTACACCTTTAACAGGCTTGAAGGATCTATCTAGGACTGGACCTAAAAATGTTGTATCTCCACCGGTCAATGTTGTGTTTTGTTTAGCTTGAAGGATAGTTCTCTCTAAACCTATTCTTAGATCTTCATAGCTATCAATCGACTCTTTTGGTAGCTTGTCGAACCAAACTCTAGCATTCCCAGTGAGGGTTGAGTTGAACATGTGGCACCATGTTGGCATTGCCCATCCTTCTGTTTTTGTGGCCGATTGAAATAGCTTTAGGTGATCCTCCGGATCTCTACTTCCATCATATATCTTTATGTGGCTAGGCATCCTAGTCCTCAGGAGACTAAAATGCCGAATCCGAGGTGTGAAAGGGTTTCTTTCCTCAATGTCCAAGGCTGGGTAGTATCGTCTTCATGGTGCTCGACACTATGTCTTATGATTTGGATTTTACAGTGACCCCCTTCGCTATCTTCGCTTTCTGATACCGGTCTAAGTCGTAGGGACGGTGTTCCCTTTTGTTGATACCTCCTTGGTTCTACTTCAGTTCTTTTTGCTTGGGACTTCGGTCGCGAATCATCGGAATGTGCGGTTATAGAGGCTGCATTTTCTTCCAACTATGAACACGCCTCCTTCCTTCCGCGGTCGGGGCCGTAGTGAGAGGGATCTGTCCTTCTTAAGCCTTTTGAAAACACTGGCATGCGGTGATGGGCTTCGGGAATGTCTATCTCCGTGCCTTCTTGTTGGTTCTGTTCGGGCGGTTGGTGTCTTAGATTCAGAGTAGTGCGATTCTTTACGGCTTCTTATCTTAATTTCGGACTCGTCGCCGTAGATCAGTCGTGCTTTCACTGCGTTGAGTTTGTCTTTCTGCTCTCTTTTTTGCATCTTTTCGGCGATGAGCGGCAAGAGTTGGTGATAGTTTTTGTCGCACATTTTCCTAAGAACCTCGTACGCGACCTCATTTCCGTTCCCCGCCAATCAGCCACATTGGAGGACAGATCCTCCAGTCGTCCAACTCGGTGTACTAACTCACGCGCTGAGCTACAGTCGATGTGAGACTGGTGTATAGATTATGAATGTCACGCCCTTCAGTGAGTGCCATCTCCCTTGGTCGTGTCACGCTTTTAGAGAAACGTGGTTGCGTTCAGGTCCCACGGATGGCGCCACTTATTAGTACAAAATTCATGTCGGGTTTGATGAGGTGTTGAAGTCCTTTGTCGGGCCGTACCTCTAAATGACCTGAGTGTTAAATCTTGTACTAGGAGCCAACCGAAGAAGGATAAGCCTCGATGCCTCCATTTACTGCACAATTATGCTGCTAAACCGTTTGCCCATTACCTTGGGGCTCGCGACCCACGATTAGATCCGGCGTCGAGTCGATGTATTTTTCGTCGGCGCCTGTGTCTTATCCTCCCTACAGAGATATAAGCATAACTGTTTACCTTTTGGGTTACCTTGACCCCCCCCCCCCCCCCCCCCCCCCCCCCACCCCATCCCCCCCCCCCCCCCCCCCCCCCCCCCCCTATTTATAGGTGTCTAGTGCTAGGGTTTCCTAGTATTTTGGTTGCTTTAGTAGTTGCCAGAGTGGGTCCCTTATCGGGCAAGGTTCCGCGGTAATCGTGTGAACGACCGCGGACGGATCGTATATAACAGGACTGCGGGACAGATCGCTAGGTTTGGCCGTGCCCATGCGGGTATGGGCCGCGGCCCCATGCGAGATTATGTTTACTACGGCCTGTTATTGACTGGTTGGGCCCAAAAAGCCTAATAATAGTGTGGCCGCCCAAGACCGAGCTTGATTACCTAGTATACGTCATCAGATCAACTTAAAAACTTTCCCTTCTCATATAAATGAATACTTGAGTGAGATATCCAGAATCTCTTATGTAGTTCCTTTTTAGATACCAACGTATAGCTACATGTAGTCAATCTCTCTTCTTTGTACGATACTGAAATTAAAAAAAAATTCTAGAAAAAAAAAACGTAAAGTATTAGTACTATCTCCGTCTTAAAATATTGTCCAAAAAAAAATAAACAGTTTAAGAAAATGTATTAATTACTGTTTTGGTTTTTCACGAAAGAAAAAACAGTTTTACCCTTTGATAATTAATTATTGTTCTTTTATTTTGTAATATTCAATTTAGAACTAATAGTAATATAGTAAATTTACAAATCCAAAACACTTTTATTGCTGTAACGAACAACTATATTGTGATATAAAAAATGAAATATCTATTATACTATAAGATTGAGCCCCTAAATTTATTAGGGTGTATCTTAATTGGATTTGTATACCCACAATAGGCCATATGTACAAAACCCTGACTGCTACAAACAATACTCCTGTGGTTCGGACATTGATTACAACTTTCGTTAAAGTAAACGAATAGACCAATTTAAGTTTTAATTCTCATTTACTTTCAGTCACAAGTAACCAAACTCGATTTTATGTGTTTTTCTTTTATTTTGATTTTGTAAATTAGGAGAAAATGGATGTTATAGCCTGTCTCTCATATATGTCTCATCAACATGAAATCACTGTGAGTTTTTCAAATCTTTTGGTCATGTTTTGTTTTCTATCTGATTCTTCAAAAAATGATGATACATGTTTTGTTTCATTTTTGTTGTGAGATGTGTTTATTCAGTCCTATTGCATTTAGAAAATCATCAGGTGTGTTTTCTTGACCAAATTTATGTGTGTTAAATTTAGATTTATATAAAAATGATTAGGGGTTTTGGTTTTTATTAGGGGTTTTGGTTTATTATTGATTGGTTGGAATTTATGTGTCGATCTTTTGTTATAGGAAAAATAATTGGCTCGATCACGGAGAAACGATGAGGAAAAAGGGGTTTGGCTTTTGAATCGGAAAGTAAGCATCCTTTTAATTTTTTTAGTTTCTTATACAATAGCAAATTTATGATATTTTATCACGGGTGTTTGATGAAGACTTAACAACCGGCAATTTTCGAAATTTTAAATGACTATTTTACCATTTGACTTTTCGGGTCCGACTCGACTTTTTGACTTCTGATCTTTTATTGTCACATAAAAGCGATTACTGCGTAACCGGTAATTTTTCGGAACATATTTAAATAATAAATCATATTTATTATTACATATCTCTCATATGCAAACTTATTTTTTTAACTTATTTGACTTGAAAACAAAAAAAGTATGTGTTATTCTTGAGTTGACTTAACAAAAACGATCTGCTAAATCACGTTTTCACGACTCGGACTCTAAAGCAATTTGATGTAAAATAACATTCCGGACAACTTTTTAGTTTTGCCCGAGACCCGAAAACAAGCAGAAAATGACCGAAATACCCTGGCAAAATTTTGAAAGCCGCACGCAACGCGTACTGACACAAAAATAATTAAATTTATATTTAATTATCACTTTTATTAAATAAAAATATTTAATAAATAATTTAACATTTTATTTCAAAAACGTTTATTAAAAACGCGAAGATTTAAGTTAAAGTTTGTTTACATAATTATACCTGTGATACCGGTGTCTAATAATAAACAAAACGAACATTTCAATGAACGTTACTAAATATTTATGAAATATGGCCAAGTAAATACTTATTTTCGATGGAAATTTTTTTTGGAAAACAATGGCGCAAGTTTCGTCTTTTGAATCATCCGTTAAGTGGCCTAAACGAGTTCCGGACCAATAATTAATGAAATCTACACTTTTGGTCCCTGTAGTTATATTTTCAATACCTACCCTAGGCTATCTTACCATTGCTACTTTGTCTTATAAACTTTCTACTATAAATATATGTATATTTAGGGTTAACCTCATTCCTATCAAACCCTAAACACACACTTACTATTTCCGGCGCCCCCATATTTTTCCGGCCATCTTTTCCGGCGAGTTTTTTTTAAGCCACCCTCGTCACCATGCCATCCTGCTGCCACTCAGCCGCCGCCAACACCCACACCTCCGAAGCATCTCCATCTCCTCGTCATCTCCATCCCGGTCCACCATCTTCAACCGACGCGTGCCACCACTACCATATCCATCTTCGTCGGTCACCATCTCCTCCACACCGACACCAAGATCACCACATCACCACCATCTATATCATCATCATCATAACACCACAACCACCATCATCACAGCCGCACCACCTCACCGTCATCATCATCACCACCATGGGGTGCGTTCGGTTGGCCGTGAACCACCACCATGGGGTGCGTTCGGTTGGCCGTGAACCACCGCCAGTGTCCGTTTGGTTTGTATATCAACACATAGGGTGCGTTCGGGTTTAAAACCACCACCAAGGGTGCGTTGGTTTGTGTTCATCAGCCGTTAGGGTGCGTTGGGGTTTATGGCAGCACCGAAAGGTGCGTGTGGTTTCGTTAAGCACCGAATAGGGTGCGTTTGATTTCTCAGTCACCAAAAATGGTGCGTTGGGTTCATAACCCAAATGGGGTGCGTTGTGGTTTATCAAAAACACCACAAAGGGCGTTTGTCCCGGTGGTTTAACAACACCTAGGGTGCGTATGGTTGTTTGCACAGCCAAGGTGCGTTTGATTTGATGAAACACCAAGATTTAGGTGCGTTTGGATTTAGGACAGATTTAGGATCGTTTGGTTTGGTTATAAACGATTAAGGTGCGTTTGGTGCATGGTTCGTCTCGTCAGCAAGGGTGCGTTGGGTTTCATGGTTCGCACCACCAGGGTGCGTTGGTTTTGGGTTCACCAGATTAGGGTGCGTTAAGTTGGTTCAGCCGCACCATAGGGTGCGTGTGGTTATTCACAGATTAGGGCGCGTTTGGTTTGATAAAAACGACCACACAGGGTGTTTGGTTTTGCCCCGAATAGGGCGCGTTTGGGCAGTTTAAACCTTAGGGTGCGTTTGGGTTAAATGAAACTCCATAAGGGAGCGTTTGGTTGTGCAGAAACTCCATAAGGGAGCGTTTGGTTGTGCAGAAACCCCATAAAGGAGTGTTTGGGTGAGCAGGAAGTGCATAAAGGTGTGTTTGGGTGAGCAGGAAGTGCATAAGGGTGTGTTTGGTTGAGCAGGAAACACCGTAAAGGTGTGTTTGGGTGAGCAGGAAATGCATAAGGGCGTGTTTGGGTGAGCAGAAACAACCTTTAGGGTGGGTTTTGATTTATATAAATCGATTAATAAATATATCATAAGATTTTATAAATATAAAACCGGATTAAATGGTGGTTAATGGTTAAATAAATGTGTTATATATTATTTAATCCCGCCTAATTATATATATTGATCACGCGAGTAAATTACAACACGGATTGATTGAAAAAGGATTAAGTTTATTATAATTTTAGATGTTAAATGTAATATTTCAATAAAACTCGGATAAACCAACGGAAACAATATCTTAGCAATGGGATATCTATTTTAGCAAACGGTCAAAGAAAACGATTACTAAATTATAAAATATTAAGTTTTAAATTCTTGACTAGAAGACAAAGTCATAAACTTTGTAAAAATTTGAAAACATCTTTACATTATTCTCAACTATATAAAGTGCATTAACTTTTATAACAAGGACTCTTTATTAACTTAAATGGTAATTTCTGAACACGTGTCGAATTATTTAGTTTCTTTTATTTTTATCATCTTTCTTATATAATACTTGGAAAGTATTATATAATTAAATCATTTTAATTTAAATGTCATCTTTTTAGATGTAACGCATGTCGTGTATAACAATCAATTTCTAAGTTAGGAAACTAGAACATTGTTTGATAATTACCCGATAGAATAGGGCCCAAGTATTGTTTGCACATAAATTTACTGCTTTTCTAATTTGGGTTTTACCTGAAATGCCAAGCAGAGTGACCACGGAAAAAGGCTGAAGTTTTGCTAGAATTTATATTGGCATCGACCCATATTTCCCATGTTGTCATGGGCTCATGGCTTTATGAAAAGCTTCTAAAACGTTCAGTTCACTATAGACATGGACTGCCTTCTTGATAATAATCTTTCCTGCAGATTATAGTTTTATTTTTAAGGAACATGATAATTGAAGAAAGAAAAATAGTCATTCAAGCCCAATTAATCAAAATTTAGTTACCCTTTGGCGGTTTATCATGAGTCCATCAATGCCCTGTGTTAAAGACGACAATATCAGCATTTTGTACTGATAAACCTAGGTACCAATACAGCCATTCCAATCAAACATATTACATACCAAAGTTCATATTACCAAAACTCGGTCAAAGAACTTAAAAGTTGACCAAAACTCAATTATATGGTCCAACCCAATGCTGCCCCCGATTTGACCCGAAGCTCTAGTTGATGCAAATTTGTTTAATAGCTTGACTTGCAATTTCATAAATCGAATCATGAAGAATTTAAGAAATTGCTTTCTTTTTGTATAAATTATTTTTAACTTAAGGTTCTGACAACTGGAACCAAGACACCTGCACTATCGGTCAAACATGGTAAAAAAACACATATTTTAGTTCTTTGACAACCAATATGCATACCATGAGATATGCACCATCATCGAGCCAGTGATTCTCCTTTGTTGCTTCATGACCACTTGTCTCAATCGCCAAATGTGACTCCTCGCCAACAGATTGTTTTTATATTTTATAGAATTTGAATATCCAGCAGATATTGAATATTGTCAAGTCTTACCAGACGAATTGCTTCATCAATACTAACATTTCTATACCCTCTTTTGAACCTATGGTGTTTTCCTCCGGAAAGAATTTGGGAATTATCAGCACATCTTCAGTTCTTTACATGCACACTTCCGGATCGAATATATGCACGTGCGTGAATGAAGCCTTTTTACTCACCTAGTTGATGAAACGAAAGTGTAAGTAGCTCAAAGTTATTGAAATACAAAACAATATTGTGAACAGTTAAAACAACTTACTTCCTCTAAAATGATAGCAGACATTAAAGCAATAAGACGGTTCCGATTAAACTCACGAACCGTGCATACACAGATGTAATATAAGTTATAATAAAACTTAGACGTCAATTTTAATCAAAATACCATTATGAGCCCAATAAACGCCACATTTGTCATGACAACTTATTTACCTTAGCGGCTTCGGTGCTCATGTAAATGAGGTTGAAAGAAACAGCTTATTGATCAAACTCATTGACGAATACTAATACTGCAACTGGTGTTACTCCTCCTAATACTAGTTCTTTGGATGATCAAACTAAGGCATTCATCCAACAGCTTATTGATTCAGCTATGGCATGTATACAAGCTTCTTTCCAAGAATCTTTAAGGCAAGTAGTACTTCAGCAAGACTATTTGAAAGCTGATGTTCAACAGCTTAAGAATAGGGAAGGTACTAGTAATGGTGGTAATATACTGCTATTTGGTAGAATCACTAAGCTAGAATTTCCTAAATTCACTGGTGTTGATGTTAAGAGTTGGTTGTACAAAAGTCAACAGTTCTTTAGTGTAGAACATGTGGATGATGTTAATAAGGTGGAATTAGCTTCTATTCATTTCTTTGATAGTGCACTAGTGTGGCATCAGCAATTTGAGAAGCTTAATGATGATTCAGTAAGTTGGGAAGATTATAAAAAGGCCTTATTAGCTACATTTGATACTGATTTTGAGGATCCCTTATCTGAGCTTAAGAACCTGAAATGTGATGATACTGTCCAAAAGTATCATGAAAAGTTTGAGTTATTACTAAACAAGGTTGATATGCCTGAAGCTCATGCTATCAGCTTGTTTTTGGGAGGAATGCCTCAATCTATATCCTTACCAGTGAGAATGTTTAAGCCAAAGTCTCTGATGCTGCTAGTTTGTGTAAGCTACAAGAAACTACAATAGCTGCACATAAAGCTAGGCAAAGTCCCATCTTACCTAAGCCAAACACTGGGTATGGTGGTTTTGGAAACAGAGGAGGAAATATGGCACCAAGAACTCAAACCAACACTTTGGCTTTGCATGTTTCTAAGACAAATACTATCAATCCTGCTAGGAAATATTTGTCTCAAAAAGAGTTTGATGACAAGAGAGCCAAAGGTTTGTGCTTCCACTGTGATTAAAAGTTTGTCCCTGGTCACAAGTGCAGTGGTCAAGCCTTTGATTTGGAATTAGTCATTGATCCTGATCCTCAAATGGAGATGTGTTTCATGGAAGGGAATGAGGAGGAGTTTGTTTTGCTAGAAATAAGTAATGAAAGTGAAATTCCTCAAATCTCTCTTAATGCTTTGACTGGGTTGACTAGTTATAGGACAATGAGAATGATTGGGCATTTTGGGAAACAGAAGATACACATTCTCATTGATTCAGGAAGTACTCATAATTTTTTGGATGTATTCATGGCTAAGAAGTTGGGATGCAAAATACAACAAATAGATCCCTTACAGGTCAGTGTTGCTGATGGGAATAAGATATCCACTACTAGTATGTGTAAGAAGTTCAGTTGGATGCTCAATGGAAAGACATTTTGCACTGATGCTATGTTACTACCATTGGGAGGTTGTGAGATGGTCTTGGAGGTGCAGTGGTTAGCTACTTTGGGAGATATAATGTGGAACTTCACATCTCTCAAGATGCAGTTTCAATATGAAGGAAGGACCGTGGCTTTGAGAGGCACTACTAAGTCTCCCTTGTAGGGGTTTTCTAGTAAACCACTACAAGATGCAGTTTCAATATGAAGGAAGGACTGTGGCTTTGAGAGGCACTACTAAGTCTCCCTTGTAGTGGTTTTCTAGTAAACAACTGTCTAAACATGTCACTCAGAAGTCTACAAATCTATCATCTATTAGTCTTTGTGTCCCCGCAACTTCTGCAGTTTCTTTGGATGCAACTTATCAGTCTGTGTTGGAGGATAAAGACAAGGCAACATTGGGTGAATTACTCAAGGAATTTGAGGATGTGTTTGCTCTACCTACTTCCTTTCCACCTCAGAGACAACATGATCATAGAATTCCTCTCAAAGAAGATGCCACTCCTGTTAACATTAGACCCTATAAGCATCCACCAGGACAAAAAGATGCTATAAAGACTGTGGTACATGAATGATTGGATTCTAAAGTCATCAGGCCAAGCAATAGCTGTAACAACTGGCAATTTTCAGAATTGTAAATGACTATTTTACCCTTTGACTTTTCGGGTCCGACTTGACTTTTTGTCTTTTGACCTTTAATTGTCACATAAAAACGATTACCGCGTAGCCGGTAATTTTTCGAAACATAATTAAATAATAAATATGTTTATTATTACATATCTCTCACGTGCAAATGTATTTTTAACTTATTTGACTTGAAAACGAAAAGATATATGTTATTCCTAAGTTGATTTATAAAAAACGACCAACTAAATCACGTTTTCACGACTCGGACTCTAAAGCAATTTGATGTAAAATGACATTCCGGACAACTTTTTAGTTTTGCCCGAGACCCGAAAACAAGCAAAAAATGACCGAAATAACCTCGCAAAATTTTAGAAACGAAAACAACGCGTTCCGACGCGAAAATAATTAAATTATATTTAATTATCACGTTTTATTAAATAAAAATAACTAATAAATTATTTAACAATTTATTCAAAAGCGTTTATTAAAAACGTGAATATTCAAGTTAGAGTTTTATTTTACGGACAAAGCTTACCCGTGATACCAAATAAATAATAAGCATTTTAAATAAATGTTATAAAACATTTATGAAATAGTAGTCATGTAAATACTCATTTTCGTAGGAAAAACTATTTGGAAAACAATGGCGCAACTTTCGTATTTTTAATCGTCCGTTAACTAGCCTAAACGAGTCCCGAACCATTATTTTATAAAAATTTACACTTTTGGCCCATGTGGAAATATTTTCAATATTAACCCTAAACTATTATTTACTTGTCACAAATTTTTATATGTTTTGAGTATAAATAGAAAATGACTTAGGGTTCATTCATTATAACCACACACACTCCATCTCCCTCCTCTCCACTTTTTCGGCGCCGTCACCGGATCCGGCCAAACTCCACGCCATCAACATCATCAACCACACCAACACCACCCCCGCTGCCACCACTCCGATCCACCCTCCACTGCCACCGCTGCCACACCACAGATCCACCACCATCATCACCCCGACCATCCCCACCTCGTCACCACCACACCGACACAACACCACCAACACCATCTTCACGCCACCATCATCATTACCACAGCCGCATCCACCCCACCGACCCATCTCCACCAAGGGTGCACCTGGTTTGTCTCAGCACCAACAAGGGTGCGTTGGATTTTATTAGTCACCCAGCAGGGTGTGTTTGGTTGTTATAAAAGGACCACACAAGGCGCGTTTGGTTTTTAAGAACAGTTAGGGTGCGTTGGTTTTGATAAAATAAGCACCACTAAGGTGCGTTTGGTTCTGAAAACACCCAAAAGGGTGCGTTTGTTTTGATAAAAGCACCAACAGGTGCGTTTGGTTTAGCAGAAACCAATATAGGGTGCGTTTGGTTTGGCAGAATCACCACTAGGGTGCGTTTGGTTTGGCAGAATCGCCACAAAGGGGTGCGTTTGGGTTAGAAACAGCATAGGGTGTGTTTGTTTCGCGTTTAACAGCCCAAGAGGGCGTTTGGTTCTGATGTTTATAACACAAAGGGTGTGTTTGGTTTAGGTTATAACAGATTAGGGATGTTTGGGTTAACAGAAAACGCAATAAGGGTGCGTTTGGTTTAGCAGGAAGCACCAAGGGGTGCGTTTGGGTTAAAAGATACACAATAAGGGTGTGTTTGGGTGAGCAGAAACACCGTAAGGGTGTGTAACATCCGGTAATTTTCGGAATTTTAAAGGACTATTTTAACCTTTGACTTTTCAGGTCCGATTTTAAGCAGAACACCGTACGGGGAGTGTATTGGGTTACAGGAAATCGAATAGGGTGCGTTAGGTGTAGCATAACACAGCAAGGGTGATTTGGATTAGATAGATTCGACAATAAATATATCGTAAGATTTTCTAAAATATAAAACTCGGAATATAAAAATAATGGTGTGTTAAATGGTTAAATAAAATTAATATTTATTATTTTGGATTTATTTTATGATATATATATATTATATATAATAATATAATTTATATATATATCAATATAATATATATATATATATATATAAAACTATATATATATTTATATTTAAAACGCGCGGGTGTTTGCAATGTTTTTTTAAGGTAAAATAAATACATTAAAATGAGGAGTTATTTACAACAAAAAGCGTAAGAAATTTCTAAGTGGGACAAACCCCCACAAAGAAAGACCTTACCTTGGAAACAAAATAAAGAAGGGACATTTCCTATCTTTTATACAAAAGCTAAAATCACTAGAACTTAATAACAAAACCATAATAACCATAATAACTATTCCTTTAATCTCAAACTTTGAACTTATATCTTGTAAAGGGATCACCATATGTCTTGATAACAGATCCTGCCTTTCCTTAACTCTTTCTCTTAGACACAATTGGTTACTAACCAAAATATAATATAAACAAGGCCCAAGAATGCAGAACCTGCCCCATATACTTGAACCTGAAATGTGCAACTTAAAACAACCTGAACCAAATCTTGATCTTGAAATCCTTACTAAGAGAATATAACATGTATCCATAGAACCAGAAATAAGGACCCAAAAGAGACTAATACCAACTGCATAACAAGTATCCATAGAACCAGAAATCATATTATAACCTGAACTTTTAAGCTTTCCAATAACCCAATTAATGGAGAACTAAAATGCCCTAAAGTATCTCACTGAAATCATATAACCAGCAGACTAATTGCCAATCCAAACCAGTCTTGAGCCTTTATCAATGATGTAAATAGTATTACACTCCCAGAAACCAGTATCTGAATCAATAATATGACCAGAACCCAAGCTGATAAAACCATACCCATAGTAATAAGAACCAAATCTTGATAGAACAATAACTATAGAAAGCCATGAACCTCAATACCCAAAGACCCCATACCCTGAAGAACCATTAGTAACAGAACCATATCTAAAATGAGAGGAATTGCAACACCAACTCCTTATATCACCAATAATGAAAGCTGCTATAACCCTATCCCAACTAGTGTTTTCCCAAACACCCATAAAACTATCATACCAGTTCATAAGAAAGTACCAGAACTTATTAATGCCATAAATGTGCATACTAGAACTCTTAAGCATATACGGAGTGCAACCAAATACAGAAAGTTCAGACCTAACCCATTCCATCAAGCAGCCAACCTTATGGACTATATAGGAGAATGGGAAACGTCTTATAAACGAATAGGACATGCCAAAATTTCTATAAATTACTATACTTAGTAATTTTCACTATAATTCTATTATTATAGAAATCCGTCAAGGAAACAAAATGCTAAATTATAAAATAAGATTTTAAATATTTCCGACTAGTAGTTTAAAAAAAACAAAAAAAAATGTATAACTTTCATAAAAGCTTGAAACATCGTACTTGATTCGTCGTAACTTAAAAACGCTTGCATATTCATTTATAATACAAGAACTTTTATTAATTAATTGTGGCTGTGTTGTTCGGAGCAGTGTTTCGAAATTATTGGATTGTTCAACTATTTTCTCACGTTTCTTATATAATACTTGCAAAGTATTATATACCACGATTATTTATTGATTGTTTGTCTTTGTTATATATAATTCACCATATGAATTATATATATACTTTTGATTTATTTTATTTAACCAACCACCAAACCATTACAACTTGAAGTTCTAAATTCTTTTATCCGTATCACATTAATTCTTTCTAAGTTAGTGTTAGGTATTAGCCTATAAGATTAGTTGCAACTTCTTGATCGTTGGTAGTTTGGTCTTCCGTTGTGATTATGCATATTTGTGCCTTATCTGTCAATTGTTTTCAACGTCAAGGTGAGTTTATAGCCCTTCTTTCACTTGTTTTACAATTTACTTGTACAATATATCGGGTGAGAATACGTGCTCTTAAATTTATTTAGCACTTTCATTTACTAATCTCTTTTTACAATACTAGATTTCATAACTTGTGGTTACATACACGTTTATATAAATTGTGTTTCATACCTCGATTACAAACTCGGTTTCTTGTTTTAATAATCACACTTCTTTCTAGTTATGGATTTAAGTATTTAAGTGTTTATGAATACAAATTGTTTTTTCTTCATTGGACATAAGTGTTTTTGAGTTATCATCTCTCTTTTCGTGTTGCTAAGTAGCGTTATAGACCTATCTATCTTCGTTCGGGTGATTAGCTATCACTGGGCAAACGAACGTTATAACATGTCGGAATACGATTGGTTGAGTCTTCAGGGCCAACAATTACATACACATGAATATTTTCAGAAATGCCCGGGTGTTCTTGGAGGGGACACCTATGATGGGTACATATTATTTTCATTAATGCCCGGGTGTTCTTGGAGGGAACACCTACGATGGGTACACTCTTACTGTGCCTTGAATAAAGTGGCATACATACAAGTCTACGTCGCAGTTTCATGAACTTAGAGTAATTGTAATCATTGTTTTATACTCACATGGATATTTACTGTGCCTTGAATAAAGTGGCAATACATACTTGAAACATTTTGGTGATATATATATAAATATCATACATGCTTTGAACAATTGCGGTTCAACGTTCATACGTACATTTTTGTGACTATTTGGGGATTGAAATGGTCATGCATACTTTACAACTATTTGATTTCTAAAAATCATACATACATTTTGGAAGGACATTTAAGGATTTAAATGGTCATACACACTTTACAGAACCTTGGTTCAACATTTATACTTAAACAAATCTATGAACTCACCAACTTTATGTTGACACTTTTTAAGCATGTTTTTCTCAGGTGAATTAGATGCTTGGCTTACTTGATGTGCACTGGAGTCTAAATTTGACAAGATTTCATTCATGGATTTCTACTTACATACAAATGATCAAATCTCGTTGGGTTGTTTTCAAGCTTTTCATTGTGATGCAATTATGGGACAAATGTTATATCAATTTCAAGGAAATCAACAAGATTACTTTTCAAACGACACATTTAGAGGTCGTTCTCTTGTATCTTGTGCTGTTATATTATGAAGTAACGCCCTCAGACATATTTCCACTGCGACACATTTTTGGGGGTGTTACAATAGCCCTTTCTCCTCTCCTATTGTAATGGTTAAAAAGAAAGATGGCTCTTGGAGAATGTGCATTGATTATAGACAGTTGAACAAATTAACCATTAAGGATAAATTCCCAATTCCCTTTATTGAAGAATTGATTGATGAACTTGATGGGTTAAGAGTATTTTTCAAAGCTGGATTTGAGATCAGGGTATCATCAAATCAGGATGGTTGAAAAAGACATTCCTAAGACAGCTTTTAGAACTCATGAGAGGCACTATGAGTTCATGGTGATGCCATTTGGTCTTATAAATGCTCCTTCTACTTTCCAGTCTCTAATGATTCAAGTGTTCAAGCCCTTCTTAAGGAAGTTTGTTCTGGTGTTTTTAGATGACATCCTCATTTATAGTACTAGTGTTGAGGAACATCTATCACAACTGATGACCATATTGCTAACTATGAGGGAAAACAGTCTCTATGCAAAGAAAAGTAAATGTGTGTTTGGGACCTGCTAAGAGAGTGAGGTACTTTGGGGCATGTTATTTCTGTAATCAAAGGAGTGCCACCATATTTCTGGCTAAGTGTAGATCGCAATGATTAAGATGGCCAAGCACCATCTACACTTAGAAGTTTGAGAGGCTTTATTGGTTTGACTGGATACTATAGAAGGTTTATTAAGGACTATGTAGTTATTGCTCAGCCTTTGACTGCATTGCTAAAAAAGAATTCATTTCAGTAGACTGAACAAGCTACACAGTCTTTCCAAGCCTTGAAGATAGCAATGATTAAAGCACTAGTTCTTAAATGACCCAATTTTAATGAGTCGTTTGTTGTTGAAACTGATGCTTCAGGAATTGGAATTGGTGTTGTATTACAACAAGGAGGTCACCCTGTGGCTTATCTCAGTAAAACATTAGCTCCAAAACATCATGCCTTGTCAGCATATGAAAAGGAGTTATTGGCTGTAATCATGGCCTTGGACAGATGGAGGGGTTACTTATTAGATAGACACTTTCAAATCAAGATTGATCACTTCAGTTTTAAGTATTTCTTGGATCAAAGGATTACCACTCCCTTCCAATCAAAATGGTTACCAAAACTGCTTGGCTATGACTATGAAATCCTGTACAAGAAGGGTAAAGAAAACCAAGCTGCTGATGCTTTGTCAAGATCAGGACATGGTGGTGAATTATCATCTATGGTAGTTTCTACTATTTTTAATGGCTTGGTTGAGGAAGTACAAAAAAGCTATGAACAAGACAGTCAAGTACAATTGCTGATAAAGAAGGTTCAGGGAGGGACTATTGATTCTTCAAAGTATTCATGAAATGCTAGCAGTTAAGAAGAAAAGGAAAGTTGGTGGTAGGTATTGTTAAGAATATCAGATAAAAGCTTGTTGATTATTTCCACAGCTCTGCTGAAGGAGGACATTCTGAAGTGCTTGCCACTACTAAAAGACTGAGTAATTGGTTTTATTGGAAGGGTGTGAGAAAGACTGTCAAAAGAATAGTAAGCCAGTGTGATGTTTGCCACAAGAATAAGGCAGATTTGGTTGCTTACCCTGGGCTATTGCAACCTTTACCTATTCCTCGGCAGATATGGCAAGATATTTCAATAGATTTTATTGATGGTTTGCCTGTTTCTAATAAGAAGACCGTGATTATGGTGGTAGTGGACAGACTCAGTAAATATGCTCATTTTGTATCCATGTCTCATCCATATACTGCAGTTCAAGTGGCTGGGTTGTTTTTGGATAATATCTATAAGTTTCATGGTCTACCCAAGACAATAGTCAGTGATAGAGATAAGGTCTTCACAAGTTTGTTTTGGAAGTCTCTATTCAAGATGCTGAAGGTGGAGTTACATATGTCAAGTGCCTATCACCCACAGACTGATGGACAGACTGAGGCTGTAAACAAGACCTTAGAATGCTATTTGAGGTGTATGACATGAGAGAAGCCTAAGGAATGGACAAGCTGGCTACCTCTAGCAGAATTTTGGTATAATACAAAATTCTATAGCTCAACCAAGACTACACCTTTTGAGATTGTATATGGCCAAACACCCCCTCAACATGTGACTTATGAGGCTGGGGAATGTAGAGTTGAAACTGTTGATAGAACTTTGGTGGCTAGGGATTAATCTATCAAGCTGCTACAATTCTATTTGAAAAGAGCACAAAATAGAATGAAATCAACGGCAGACAAGAATAGGTCTGATAGAGAATTTGTGGAAGGGGACTGGTGTATTTGAAGCTGCAGCCTTACAGACAAATCGCTATTGGGCAAAATGTGCAGCATAAGTTGTCTCCTAAGTACTATGGTGCATTCAAAGTCTTGAAGAAAGTTGGACAAGTGGCATACAAGTTGGAATTGCCTAGCAGTGCTCAAGTCCACAGTGTTTTCCATGTGTCCCAACTCAAAAAGTGTAAAGCAAAAGGAATAGTTATAGGAATATTTCCTCATTGCCAAGATGATGGTCTAATTGCTGCAACTCCAGTGGTTGTGCTAGACAGAAGGATGGTGAAAAAGAAGAACAGAGTTGCAGTGCAGTTGTTGGTTCAGTGGGCAAATTGTTCTAAGGATGATGCTACTTGGGAAATGTATGAAGACATTCAAACAAGGTTTCTTGAGTTCGTTATTGATCCTTGAGGACAAGGATGTTTTGAATCGGTTGGAATTGTTAGCTGCTCAATTCAATTGCAACGTATAGGGACACATGGCAGCCAACCAAGGGGTCATTCCATGCAAGTTTGACCAAGTAAACTCCTTAACCATTTTTCCCGCCAATTTTATCTTTAAATAGTCGTTGTATCTCATTTCTTCATTTCTCATGTTTTGATCTCCAAATTTCTCTCTCAACTCTGTAACCTTTCAACTACATCAATTCCATAAAAAATCATTCCATTCATTTCATTAAATCATTACAATTTTGAATCATGTTCTTGATCTTTGATTACAGGTTGTGTGATCAGCTATCATTTCTATTGTTTGTGATAATCAATGTGTTACATACTGGTTGATTTTTATTATAGGGAGATATATATAATTGCCCCTTTATTATATACCCAACACAACAATGACATTATTTTAGAATCCCGTCATCTTATCTTGGTAAGAACATATCATGGTTTTCGTTAACTTGGCTAGTTGAAGATGCTTCATTTTCTATTCGTTTGAATATTACTAAATTATCCACCAATAATGCTTCCAAGCTTTAGAAATAATGTGGGATTGATTAAAAATTAAGATAAGCATGGGTGATTTTGACCATCGATCTTATTTTAATGAAACACATTTATAAGTGACATGTGTTATTTTTTAATTAAAAAATTAAATTTATTTTTAAACTAAAATATCTTTTTAATATTTTAAAAAAATAAAATCCAATTTTTCTATCATTTTTTCTAAAAAAAAAAATTGCCTTTTTAATGTTTCTATATCTTTTCATTTTGATATATTTTTTAAGTTTTTTATTTTTTACATTTTGTGGGTTATAATTTTGATTCTGATTTAATTTCTACTAACGAACACATTATACATTCGCAGGACACGTTGCTCGAAAAGACTTCACAGCGGGTAGGGAATTGTGGTGGAGAGTTCTCGCTAAGTTACTTGACTCATTGTGGGTACGTTGAACCACATTCAACCTCCTACACTACTCCCAAAAAAAGAAGACTTCATTCCCTAAATTTCATAATATCGCCCATCGCATGAACACGAAACATTAATAACAATCTTAAGTATTTTAATAAAAAAATGAAAGACGTGGCTCTATTTGAGGAAATAAAGCACGGAAAAGAAAAATTAAGCCACGAAATTTAAGAGCTTTATAATCACGAATCAAAACACACGAAGGTTGTTAGAACAGTGAAGCAAGAAGTGAAATGAACTATAACAAACTAACTATAGGCCCCAAAAAATTTGAACCAGTGAGGCTTAATATCAAAATAAGCCCCGATAATTTTTTTGTTAGTGAGCTTTATAAACAAGAAAATAAGTCGATCTTTAATAGTTATTATCAAGATTCGTAGTAAGATGTACAAAAAACTACAAAAAAGAAACACCAAAAAAAAACCCTTTGCAGCCGTGGGTTTTTTGAAACAAAATAAGCCACGAAAAGAAAATAAGCCACAAAATTTTAAGCTTATTAGACCACAAAATAACCACTATCTACCCGAGGCTCTTGATACCAAATGTAGAAATCCCTATAATCACTTAACTTCATATTATGATGAACAAGAAAAGTAGGAAGAAACTAGGAAGAATGTAGAGAGAGAAACAAGAGAGAGAGGGAAACAAAGAATTGAGAAGTCTTACTTGCAAATGTGTTGAAGTTACAAATAACCAACCTCCCTCACTTTCCTTGAGGAGGATGTATTGTTTAAAACTCAAAAGGCCTTTCATGCCTTTTAGTTAATTCCTAGGGCCGGCTCGGGGGGTTTACTTGGGCTTTCGACCTCGATACACGTGACGGTTACGCATTTACATATAGAGCCCGTTTACACGTCTAGCCTACTTACAACGTTTAATATAAAATATGACCGAGATTCTCTATATTAATTGTAATGTACGGGGGTAACTTCCATTTGTTCGATCTTCAATATTTTGAGGCTAACACGGAGGAGAGCAGAGTGAGTTGAGTAAGAACCATTCGTCGTGTAGTGTTCCTATAAGAGAGATAATAAAAATGATGTTGTGTTGAAAAATACTATACTAACGCTCAGTAGAATATGATTGTATGTACATAGTGTGACTGTTCACAGTGCGACTTGAATGGATTTTGCAAGTGTCGGTCGTATATGTATTAAACATCGCTGTATGGGTGGTGTGAGTTTACACTACTCTGTAGCAAGAAATGCCCTAACTTGTCTATAATTAATATCTATAACTGTCGGGTGTGTGGTGCGTAGAAAAGAGGTCATTTTGATCAAGGAAGCTGTATTATGAGATGTAGCTGTTCTTACTAATACTTAGTAGTAACTGATCTGTGTATCATTATCAACATATAGTAGCACTCTTTTTATGTTTTAACATGTATTTGGTTGGTTTATATTTTGTCTGAGGAAACCAAGAATATCTACCCATCCGATATGTATTCAAAACGTTTTATTAAGAAACTTTTTTTTGGAACGACGAATTTATATTAAACAAAAACTAGCAAGACGCTAGACAATTACAAAGAAAGTAAATGAGTATTTTTAATCCACTCAATCCAACTAAAAGACCCTTTACATCTATAACGACACCAATAAAACGACCGAGATACTACGTCTTCAAATATGATCGCCTTGGAAGGACTCTCTAAGTAGAAAATGCATTTGTTTCGGAAATTCCAAATGAGCCACCACATGGCATAACACACTCATTCAAGAATTTGCTTATGTTTAACCGAAATCCGAATGTTCAAAATCCAATCTAACCACTCTTCATATGAAGACAACTCCATATAGCTAACATCCCACCATCGCGATATCTTACGCAAAATCTCTCTAGCTATATGGCAACGGAAGAAAATGTGTTTAGAAGATTCAGCTGCCTCACCACACATGGGGCATATAATAGACTCGATTTCCATACCTCTACGAAAAATATTAATTCTAGTTGGTAAACAATCTAACTTGACTCTCCAAACATGGACATTTACCTTAATAGGCATCGCTTTGATCTACCGCGTCTTGGAAGCTACCTCTGGCAACATATTCCCATCAAGTAACTTCCTAACCGAAGCAACAAAAAAATCACCCGAGCCCTCCAAAGACCACATCCATCT
>BQNB010101726.1:0-19517 GCA_026074375.1 Tanacetum coccineum | reverse complement strand
AATTAAAAGTTCTATCATATTAATGATGTTTTCAAAATATATAAATCTGATGTGAACAGTAACTTTTATAAAAGTATTTATTATCAAAAATTTGCGTAATTCATAACTCCTTCGTTATTGATCTAAAAATTACGATTCTTAATGTTTTGGAATCCTAAAAGTATGTACTATCTGAGAAAAATTACCATTTGTATATATCAAAAGTGAAACTTAAAAAGTTTTCATAAAATTTCTTTTATAAACGCGTTTATTATCGCGTAACTTGAAATTAGTGTATCTCCTTCGTTATAAATCGGTTTTTCGAGTTCTTTATATGCTTACGATCCTTGTAACATGTAGTATTTTATACAAATATAAAATAATTACTTTATTTTTGAGTTTTGATTAAACCACTTTGGTCATTTTGCTAAAAGTATGTTTAATCCTTGATTTTATAACTTTTAGTTTAGTACACTTGTTACAAGTCCATTACAACCTTCAATATCATATGTCTTACATCCTTTGGGTCTCTAGTCCATGATTAGTTCATAAATTGTCCAAGAATCACAAGAACATCAAGCTTACATACTCATTTGTTCATGAATATTTATACGTAACTTTTTATACCTTTTACTTATATATACTTTATATAACTTAACCAACACTCATATAGTGTATATACTTCTTTATAACATGATCCATAACATCCATATATCATATGGCAAAGTTTACCAAAACCATAAACAAGAATAAAAACCATTTTATATCTTTATATGTTTCTTAGATGGTGATTAACTATATAACCATTATATACCCATAAAATCATAAATGTAAAGAGATTAAGGTTTTTAGGTAACCTTAATATGAAGTAGGATGATGAACAAAATGATCTAAACCCTTATTTAGCTACTTAACACAAGCTTACAACACTTGAAAACCCAAATTTTAAGCAAAACCCTAATCTTAAACCTTCTTTCTTTAACACTTGTAATCCCCAAACCAAACCTTCTAAACACCTTAGGATATATTAGATATGATGTAGAAATACTTGAATGTGTGGTAGATAAAATTTTATGGATTGTATATGGTTCTTGTGGTTTGGCTGTAGGTTTGGAGAGGGCAAAAGAGAGTGTATGTGGTGTTTTCACCTTAAGAAATGAGTGTGTTTGTGTTCTCTTACTAGCACTTGCCTTATATACTTCAAAGACTAGTCAAGACTTCTATTAGAAGTGGTCAAGGTTCAAAGAGACAATGAGAGGGATATAAGGAAGTCTTTGGTCAATTTTTAATCATGTACTCCTAAGGTTTAATGAGAAGAGTTTGTACAAGACTTTGTAAGGTTTTTGTGAGCTCAATGTCCCTTTGGGACTATACTACAACCGAAATTTGAGGGGGGAAAGGGCTAGGGGCAAGGAAAGTCAGATATTTTTGTGAGTATATACATGCAATTACTTGAACACTTGTAGTTGTAGTTTAAATATAAAGGTAAATACTTGTAACATTTAGTATTTAGTTGGTTCCCTTTATGTACAAATCAGCTACCAAGAGTAACATAGGTGAATTTTATAAAGTTAGATCATTGTGCCATAAAAATGGGTATTTGTTGAAGCTAATAAGTTTGGTGGTTTCCGCGTATGCCTAAGTATTTTTTCGCGAAACGTAAACACTTTACATAACCAATAATAATAAAATATGCAAAGTTAATAATTATCCTCAAAATAATTACTTAACACTTGTTGGATGTAAACATTTAATTGTTTGATGCCCCCTTTACATTGAACGATAATTTTTAGCTTACGCGATTTAACTTAACGATTTCAAATTAAATGCAAACGCGTACAATACTAAAAATAAATGGTGAATTTATTAATGATGTACAATGGCCCTAAAACACGAGGTGTTATAATAATATCCAGCGATTTATACGAAAGTTATATCCAGCGATTTATACCTGAAATAAAATCCAGCGATTTATACCTCACTATATCCGGCAACTTATACCTGTTTTCAAACGGCGATTTATACGTCCTTCTTAGGGTGATTGATAATTGTACCTTGGAAGATTTATATAGCCTTGGAGATTTATACGGTTTTTCTGTGATCTGTAAAATCCCGCGAAGTACTTTTTATCAAGAGTTGTAAAATCCCGTATGGTTTCAAGATGTACAACACTTAAAAGACAACTCACTAAACAACACAATTACTTTCAATCACCGTTCGATCCATAAGTAATCAAACAAACATCAAATCAACATGGATTCAGTTATTCTACTTGGACAAAAGAATACTCTTGTTAAGTATATGATACTCTCTGGTGCTGACGGTCGTCCCCCTATGTTGGACAAGGACTTGTATGATTCTTGGAAAAGTCGAATGGAGCACGGAAGAATGATACTTGAATCAGTTGAAAATGGTCCACTCATTTGGCCTACTGTTGAAGAAAATGGAGTGACCAGAACAAAAAAAATATGCTGAATTGTCTGTTGCAGAGAAAATTCAAGCTGATTGTGATATGAAAGCTACGAATATCATTCTTCAAGGTCTACCAGCTGATATCTATTCACTTGTGAATCATCACAGAGTTGCTAAAGATTTATAGGAGAGAGTTCAATTACTGATGCAAGGTACCTCTTTGACTAAGCAGGAGAGAGGGTGTAAGTTATATGATGCATTTGATAAGTTTACTCACGTAAAGGGGGAAACACTTCACAAGTATTACTTGAGATTCACTCAGCTAATTAATGATATGAACATCTACAACATGAAAATCCAGCAATTTCAAGTTAATACAAAGTTCTTAAATAGTCTTCCATTGGAATGGAGCAAATTTATGACTGATGTCAAGCTCGTGAAGGATTTGCATACTACCAACTTTGATCAGCTTCATGCATATATTGAACAACACGAACTCCATGCCAATGAAGTCCGTCTTTTGCGTGAACGCAATCAAGATCCACTTGCATTTGTAGCAAATCAACAGATGACACCACCTCACTTCAACACTTATCAGTCTTCATACAATAATCCTCAGATTCAACAACAGTTTTCACCATCTCAGTATGGATCAATTCATCTCACTCAACATTACTCATCAACTTATCCATCACAACCTCAATTTAATCATTCATCAGTTTAACTATCATATCCATATCAGTCTCAAATGAATAATCAAACCTCATCCATTCCACAAATTGCTTATCAATAAACTCAAGTTTCTACACAACCAGTGACTGAGTCACCTCTTGTGGACTCAGGTTTTGTTGTTCCTGTATTTTCTCTAAGGGATAATCCAATTGCTTGTCTCAATAAAGCAATGGCTTTTCTAATAGCTGTAGCTTCCTCAAGGTTCCCCTCAACCAATAATCAACTTAGAACTTCCTCAAATCCAAGAAACCAAGCCACTATTCAAGATGGCAGAGTTACAGTGCAACAAGTACAGAGGAGACAAGGACAAAGTTATTCTAGTACTAGGTATAAGAGTAATGCTACTAGCTCTGGGGGAAACAATGCAAGCGGACAGACAAGGGTTGTTAAATGCTACAACTATCAAGGTAAAGGGCATATGGCTAGACAATGCACTCAGCCTAAGCGACCAAGGAATGCAGCATGGTATAAGGAGAAAGCAATGTTAACTGAAGCTTAGGAAGCTGGACAAATTTTGGATGAAGAGCAACTCGCATTTCTTGCAGATCCAAGGGTTCCAGATGGTCAAGCTGTTCAGACAATCATTCCAAACAATGTTGCTTTTCAGACTGAGGATCTTGATACTTATGATTCTGACTGTGATGATCTCTCGACGGTTCTTATGGCCAACATTTCCAACTATGGTTCTGACGTTATCTCAGAGGTACCTAATTCTGAAACCTATCTGAATGATATGGATAATCAAAGTGTGCATGCATTATAGGATTTTGAATAATCACCAGTTATGGATTTTACAGATAATGAGATATCTGGTGATAGCAATATCATTTCATATTCTTAATATTTTCAAGAAACACAACAGGCAACTGTTCAAGATACTAATTTACAGGCACAACAAGATTCAATGATTTTATCTGTGATTGAATGAATATCCGAACAAATGATTAATCATGTAAATAATTGGGAAAAGGCTAATAAGAAACAGAATAATGAATCAATAACCGCTGAGTTAGAGAGATATAAGGAAAGGGTCAAAACTTTTGAACAACGTCTTAATATTGATTTAAGTAGTCGTGAAAAAATGATTGATTCTCAAATGGATGATATGATTAGAGAGAAACTTGCACTCAAAGAACAAATTGACTCACTTGAGCAAAATCTTTCTAAACAAATCAAAGAAAATGAATCTTTATTCAAAACTTTTACAGTTTTCAAAAATGAATCCAAAGAAAAAGAAAATAAATATTTAGAAAATGAAATTGATATGGAAAAGGAGATTAAAGAACTTGATAATATTGTTTGTAAAGTGGGTTAATCTGTTCAAACAGTGCACATGTTAACTAAGCCACAAGCGTTTTATGATAATACACACAAACAAGCTCTAGGTTATCAAAATCTATTTTATCTTAAGAAAGCTCAACGGATAAAACCAACCTTGTATGATGGTGCTGTTATGTCTAAAACACATGTTGCTATGCCTGTGATTGATGATGAAGAAACATTGATTTTGGAAGAAGAGAGTCGATCAAAAATGTTTGAAAAGGCAAAGGATCCTGAAGTTATTGCAAAGAAAATTTCTCATAAACCTATCGATTATGAAAAATTAAATAGCCTAACTGATGATTTTGGAAAACGTTTTTCTCCACAACAAGAATTATCGGCTGAACAAGCGTTTTGGTTTCATACGCTCAATCCTACCATTGAACCTTCTTACACACCACCTGTCATAGTGGATGTTCCCAGTGAACTACCTAAGGTGAGTTTGGTGAATGCAAGCCTTAAAAAGCTTAAATTCCACCTCACCCAGTTTGACTCAGTGGTAAAGAAGAGGACAACACCTAGTGCTCTTGAAGAAGGTGAATGGGGGTTTGAACATACAAAAACTATTTTTAACAATGAAATTATTCCATTTCTAAAATCTTTAAAAGACATCTTCAATGTGTTTGATAAAGATCTTCTAAATGAAATAACGGAAGTACAATCAGTTTTTGATCAAATGGAAGCGTCTGTTCAACAGTTTTTAGTTGATAAAAAATGTTTGGAAATTGCTAAGAAATAAATTCTTTTGGAAAATGATCGACTCTTATAAAAAATCATGTCTCAAGATGTTCTGTTAATTGTGATGAATTCTATGTCTTTGAATAATAATTATGTGAATATGGAAATGCTAAAGTGTGATTCGTGTGAAAAGTGTTTGAATCTTGATGCTGAGCTTTCCAAATCAAAACAAGCATATAATGATCTTTTGAAAAATCACTCACAACTTGAACAACATTGTATTTCTCTCGAAGTGTCAATGCAATTAAAACAAGAAGTTTTTCAAAATGATGAATCTTGTGTTAATCAAAATGCTGTTGAAATTCAAGAATATCAAATCTTTAAGAGAGAATACCAAGGAAGAGAACGTTAATCATGATAAATGGGAAATTGAGCCCATAAATAAGGATCTGGAAAATAGTGTAGCAAATTTGCTTTATGAGAATGAACGTCTTTGTAATGAAATTAATCATGTGAAACAGGTTTTTAAAGATCAGTTTGACTCAATAAAAAAGACACGTGTTCGTCATAAAGAACAAAGTGACTCTTTAATTAACAAACTGAACTTAAAATTTGTGGAAATTGAGGATTTAAAAGCTCAAATTCAAGATAAGGTTTTTGTGATAACATCATTGAAAAACGATTTACGAAAATTGAAAGGGAAAGAAATTGTTGAAAATGTTATTCAAATACCCTTCTACCTCACTATTGCTTCCTAGGCATGTTCAAGCTTGATTTAGAACCGTTTCCTCCTAGGTTATTGCAAAATAAGGAAGCTCACATAGACTATCTTAGGAACACTCAAGAACAAGCTAATATTCTTTAGGAAATAGTGGAACAACCTAAGGTGAAACAACCTTTAGATAGCGAATTAGACCTTGCCTGTTAAGTATGCCACAAGAATTTAAGAGTTGCTTATATATGTTCAAGATACGTGCCCTAATGCGATAATACCTAGTGCTAAGAAGGTTACTGTCAAACCCATGAACAATGTCAAGAAAGTTAGGTTTGTTGAACCTATCACATCCTCAAGCAACATTAAACAGGTAGAGTCTTCTAATACATCAGATTCTAACACACCTTTGTTATCTTCTATAGAAGTGAAGTGTTCTACTAGTAATTGCGGATCAAAGCCTCCAAGCAATAAAAAGAATGATAGGATCTCGCAAACACCAAATAGGAACAAGAAGAATAAAGTAGAAGCCCGACCTAGGAAACTAAATAAAGTGAATCGTGTTATTAAACCTCTTTGTGATGTTGATGTTAAGCATTCACTGTCAAAAGCGAATTCTGAAATTCTCTGTGTTACTTGTAATAAATCTATGTTTGACGGTGTTCATGATAAATGTCTTCTTGATCTTGTGCAAAATGGGAATAAACGTACTAAATCTACTAAGAAACATATAAAACAAAATATTTGGAAACCTACGGGTCATGTATTAACTGATGTAGAATTTATGTGGAAACCAACAGGCAGAACCTTCACTATAGTTGGTAACTCGTGCCCTTTAACTAGGTTCACCTCAACTAATGTAGTGCCTCTTAAGCAAACCACTTCCCACTCAGATGAAATACAAAAACCAGAGATAAAAGTCTATAGCAGGAAACCCAAAAATGTTAAAAATATAGGTTCGAGTAAAATAGCTAAGATTGTATAATCTAAGAATGCTAACCACTCAGAACCTAATCAAATTTAGGGATCCACTGCAATAGATATTCCATCGTCTTCTTCTCTTGTCATGACACGTTGTCCAAATTATACTCTGGTATCTGGACTCCGAATGTTCCAAACACATGATAGGGAATCGCTCTCAGCTCATGAACTTTATCAGTAAATTTTTAGGTACTTTAAGATTCGAGAACGACCAGATTGCAAGGATTATTGGGTCATGGGACTATCAGATGGGAAATGTTATTATCTCAATGGTATACTACGTTTGAGGGACTTGGACATAACTTGTTTTCTGTTGGTCCAATTTTGTGATAGGATCATTGAAGTGCATTTCGAATAAACCTCTCGTTTTATCGCAATTTAGAAGGTGTTGATCTACTTTTAGGGTCCCGAGACATAAATTTGTACACAATTTCTCTTAATGACATGCTTAAATCATCTCCAATCTGTCTTCTATCCAAAGTGTGAAAGACTAAGAGCTGGTTATGGCACCATTGATTATCTCATCTCAACTTTGGTACTTTGAACAAGCTAGCTAAATACGGTCTTGCACGAGGAATTCCTAAACTTAAATTTTAGAAAGATTATTTGTGTTCAGCATGTGCATTAGGGAAAAGCAAAAAATCCTCTCACCAACCCAAAGCTGAAGACTATATCTTTTGCATAAGGATTTGTATGGCCCGATGCGTGTGGCTAGTATTAATAAGAAAAGGTATATCTTAGTGATAGTCGATGATTACTCAAGATTTACCTGGGTCGGATTTTGAAGACAAAAGATGAAGCTCCTGTGGTCATCATCAAATGCATCAAAAATATTCAAGTTCGTTTGAAAGCCACAGTCCGGAATGTTCGAACAGATAATGGAACCAAATTTGTCAATCAGACACTTCGTGAATGGTATGAAAATGTTGGCATCATGCATCAAACTTTTGTAGCTCGCACTCCTCAGTAGAACGGTGTTGTCGAAGGCGAAATCAGGATTCTCTTATAGAAGCTGCTCGAACATGAGGATATTTTCTAAAGCTCTATTATTTCTCTGGGACAAAGCTATCAATACGGCTTATTACGCCCAAAACCGTTCTTTGATACGCATCCGATACAACAAAACTCCATATGAGCTTATGCAAGACAAGAAACTGGACTTATCATTCTTTCATGTCTTTGGTTCACTTTAATTATCCTCAATGACCAATGATGATTCTAGGTAAATTTTGTTGCAAAAGCAGACCATTGGGATTTTCATTTGGTTACGCGTTTCAAGAAGAAAGCGTTCAGAATCTACAACAAAAGGACCTGGATAATTACTGAAACAATTCATGTAATGTTCGATGAGCTAACAACTATGGCTTCTAAACAATTCAGTTCAGGACTCGGGCTTCAAGGAATGACTCCTGCTACATCCAGTATAGGACTTGGTTCAAATCATGTTTCTCAACAACCTTGCTTACCACCAATAAGAGATGATTAGGATCAGTTATTTCAACCAATGTTCGATGAATACTTTAACCCTCCAACAATTGTTGTTTCTCTAGTTTCAGAAGCTGCTGCTCCAAGAGCTGAAGTATTAGCTGATTCTCCTGTGTCAATTTCCATTAACCAGGATGCTCCCTTAACAAGTATTCCCTCATCACAAGAACAAGAACATTCTCCAATCATTTCTCAAGGTTTTGAAGAATCACCAAAAACACCAACTTTTCATGATGATCCACTTAATGAATCTCCTAATGAAGACTCGACTTATCAAGGATCATCATCGAATATAAGACAAATCCACACTTTATTTGAACACCTTGGTAGATGGACTAAGGATCATCCAATAGAAAATGTAATAGGAGATCCTTCTCACTCTGTATCTATGAGAAAGCAACTCAAAACTGATGCCATGTGGTGTTACTTTGATGCCTTCCTAACTTCTGTCGAACCCAAAACTTCAAATAAGCAATGATCGAACCATCATAGATCAATGCAATACAAGAAGAAATTCATGAATTTGAAAGACTAGAAGTTTGGGAATTGGTGCCGTGTCCAGATAACGTGTTCTTGATCAAGCTAAAATAGATTTATAAATTCAAGACAGATGAATTTGGTGGGGTACTAAAGAATAAGGCTAGGCTCGTTGCTTAAGGATTCAGGCAAGAAGAAGTAATTGACTTTGAGGAATCATTTGCACCGGTTGCTAGAATAGAGGCAATTCGTATCTTCTTTAGTCTTATATACGCTCAAAATGAATATGACAATCTACCAATGGTTGTCAAACACGGCTTTCTTGAATGAGCGAGCTCAACTATGAGGTCAAAGTTTTGCAACCAGTTGGATTTGTTGATCAGGACAACCCATCGCATGTGTACAAGCTCAAAAAGGCTCTTTACGGTCTTAAACAAGCACCATGTATATGGTATGATATGCTGTCAAGCTTCCTTATCTGTCAACAATTCTCCAAAGGTGCAGTTGATCCAACACTCTTTACACGGCATGCTGGAAATGACATGTACAAATTTATGTTGACGATATAATATTTGCTTCCACTAATACTCCCATGTGCAGTGAGTTTGCTAATCAGATGACCACTAAGTTCAAGATGTCAATGATGGGGCAAATGTCATTTTTCTAGGATTACAGATTTCTCAAAGTCCTAGAGGCATCTTTATAAACCAATCTAAATACGCTTATGAAATTGTTAAAAAATATGGTTTGCATTCTACTAATTCTGTCGACACACCCATGATTGAAAATAAGAAACTGGATGAAGATCTACAGGGGAAACAAATTGATGCTAGACTTTACCGTGGCATGATTGGATCCTTAATGTATCTTACATCCAGTAGACCTGACCTTAATCATTCTGTCTGCTTATGTGCCCGGTATAAGGCTAAGCCTACCGAAAAGCACTTATAAGCGATGAAAAGGATCTTTTGATACCTAAACGGAACAATTAACATGGGTCTATGGTACTTCAAGGATACCGATATGTCCGTAAAGCTTTTGTGCATATGCCGATTCATTGCGAGTGTCAGGGATCAGAGTAAGTTTTCCTCTCCTGTATTCCTTTGGATGCGCGCTGTTCTTTAGGTGACTATGTTGTGAGTGTGGCGGCTAATAGATTCATTAGAGCAATCTGCCTGATAGAGGTCATAGGCGTAGTGATACAGGGTAGGGGGGGGGCGTCTTTTGCGGGGGTTGAGTGCTATGCGAATTGTATGTTGCGGTCAAGTGCATTGTTGATCTCCTTCGAGTCGGCGTGTTCATTAGTGAGTGGGGGGGTGCTGCTTCTATGTTCAACATTCAAGAGCTAAGCACATCGATATTCGCTACCATTTCATTAAGGAGCAAGTGGAGAATGGAATCATGGAGCTATACTTTGTCCGGACCGAATACCAACTGGCTGACATCTTTACTAAATCGTTGCCTCGAGATAGATTTAACTTCTTAACCGATAAGCTTGGTATGAAAAGCATGTCTCCAGAAACGTTAAAACGGTTGGCAGAGGAAAAGGAAGAGTGATGGTGGTAACTCATATCCTGTATATATGTATATATGAAAACATAAAAATTCCAAAAAGATTTTCATTTTATAAAATTTTACAAAAACAAAAAATAAAAAATCAGAAAAATTAAAAAATGTGTATCTCTGGCATGTCTTCTGAAAATCGATAACATTTACGGCCTTAGAAATGTCATTTAATAATGATACGAGGCTGTAAATGAGGTTCGAGCAGAAGTTTCAAAAGCTTTCAAAACATGCCAAAATGGCTTGCTATTATTTCCGATAGTAACCCAGTCTTCATCTTCAAGGAAAGTATGTCATCAAAAAGATAACTAGACCTCTCAACGGGAATTTATTCTCGGGCATGGTCTACTTTATGACCATGCAAAGGCTTGTGATTACTTTGCATCACAACCCGTGCTTCCTATATTCTGTAAGTGTACGTGTTAGTGCGCTTAGGTGTCAAAATAAGAGAAATCTTATTTTCTTGGGTGTTGATTTTCAAAATATTCAAAAATCATCTTTCAGATTCAACAGATCATCATTTTTCTAAGACAATTTTGAACCATCAAATAATGACTACATCTCTTTCAATAGAAAACGGGTCATTATTTAAGGGGGAGAAACTGTCAAAATCATCTTCTTCATAATTAATAAGCTGTCAATCGGAAAAGGTTTTAATGGTGTCTGGTGAATAATTAAAGGGGAGTTGATAAATATCAACTTAATAGGGCTTTATTTGATACATGTTTAATTTGTAGGGGTATTAATGCAAAATGTGAGACTTTTTCTTGTTTACTAAACCTTAGGGACTAGTTTTGCCTTTGGCTAAACTTGAGTTTGCCTTAGGATAAGTTTTTAAGAAAATTTGAAGTGCTCATTATAACACCCCCATTTTGACAAATATAGCAGCGGAAGCTAATCCGGGGTATTACTTCATAGTATAACAGTCATAACCATTCATTTATTCATCAGAGTTTTACAAAAAGAGAGATCCTAAAATCTAGAAACATAAAGTTTGAATGATAACAGTTTAGCCATCTTCAAGTCCGTGCCACTCCGTGCCATGTGATGCTCAATTACCTGAGATAAACATGCTAAAAAGATCAACACAATGGTTGAGTGAAATTCATAGGTTTATGGTAAATAGTTTGAATACAAGTCATCATAAACAGTGGGTTACGTTGTTATACACCCATAAGTGTAATAATTGCAATGAGTACAATTATTATAGAAAACAGTATTATTGCCCTAAGCTCATGACACCGAGACCTTGAGATAATCAATAATCACAAGAAGTTTCCCTAACGGGTGCCTTTGCCAAACACCCGCATAGTGATTCAAATGAAGTGCGTTTGGTTACCAGAAAGTATAGGTACACCAACGGGGAAGTTCAGTCCCAAATAGATCTATTCACAGCATTCGCGCTTACTCCGAAAAGTAATTAACGGTTCATGATAGTGGGGTCTTAATGGCAAAAGTAAGGACTTAGGCAATAATATATCAGGATAGCATATAGTTGGAAAAACACTCGTATTCATGGTTTATAGCATGTATCCCCCTCGCGGGTTTATGAAACATTTTAAAGATTTAAAATGCGAGGCTATAAACCACCTTATCCAGGAAATCTGATTTGTTGGCAAAAGTCTATCAAGTGAAAAGTAACGGATTCGTCATACGCCTAGGGTAATATGTCAAGTCTTTCTGTGATGGTTTTAAGTTTCAAAACTTTTATAAGTTTAAAGTTATTATCTTTGATTTTATTAATTTATGTGATAATTTGTATCACTGTTCAGGCTATCATAATCCCAGAGGCATGTCATATCGTTTGAGGAGTCAGGGCACTTTAAATCGTAAACCCAGCAAACTCGTCAAAACAAATACCCAATGGAATCCCTCTCACATGATATTCCATAGTAGAGTGATTCGTAATAAGTTTTAAGTTTCTCAAAAGCTAGTTGATGCATTAAGTTACGTTAATTAAATTCATATATAACGTAATTATTTTTATAATGCGGCGGGGGGGGAGGGGGTCGATCGTGATTAATAACGTAAATGTGTCAGGTTTTAATAAAATCGAGTCTTTATAATATTCTATATTTATTTTTTATTTAAAATATGATTATTTTATATTTTTAAGAATACAAAAATGGCAATATATACCCTTGGTTTATAAACATTTACATGTTTAGTCTTTTATATATAATGTATATATAATTTAAACCTTTAACTTTGAAACTTGGCAAGATAGGTCCTTATAATTATAACTTTAGGAATATGACATGATTAACCCTTGTACTTGTTAATTTCTAAATAGTTATGATATATACCCCTTACATGGTAAATGTATTTTATCAAATCAAGTCCAAAAAGTCATGCAAGCTTATTTTAGTGTTCTAAATAATATTTTCAGGTTATGGCTTATTAGAATAAGCTAAAATAAGATGTTCTAACATAAAAAAAGTTTAGAAAAAGGATTTGTTAGCTAGAAAATTAAAACGGGTCATTTTTAGGGTTTTAATAAAAAAACACATGGGTTTGTTGTTCAAGGGATCAAACAAGAGTTTATATAGGATCTAAAGAAGCTTATTAAAGTTTTAAAATAGAATATGAGCTTATTGAACAAGATATAAGCTTACTTGAGCTCAAAATGGGTCGAATGAGGGTTTTTAGGTTCGCACGCCTAGTAACGACTTCAAGGGCTTCTTTCTCTTGGTTCTTGGCTTTAATTCTAATCTTGGGGCTTCTCATGATCCTCCATGGTCTGGTTTAGAACTCAATTTGTGTTTGTGATGAAGAATTGAGGTGTGTTTGAAAGAGTGTGTATGTTTCGGTTTATATAGGGTTCGAATGGGCTTGGTGCCTAAGTTTTGGTGTTTGATTAGTGTCCTAGCTAGTTGAGGCGACTAAGGGAGGCTATATGGTGATTTTTATAATCTAGGAAGATAACTATGAATGGTGGAGGGTGGTGGAAGGTCATGGCTAACCAAGGAGGTGACAAACCACCTTGGTGCCCAAGTTAGTGACGTGGTGATGATGGTGGTGTAAGGGAAGTGCTGGGTGGTTGCTTAGTTTAAAAGGGGGGGGAAAAAATAATTGGTCCCCCCCCCCCCCCCTTTGGTGGATCATGTGATGCAATAGTGGTGCTTAAGGTGCTTGTTTAAGATTTAGGGGCATTTGGATCATGGTTTTAAGATTTAGGGTTTTCGGGTAGAAATAGGTTTATGATTAAGGTTTAGGGTTAGGATTAAGAATAAGTTAGGGTTTATGATTAAGGTTTAGTGTTAGGATTAGGTTTTAGGATTAAGGTTTAGGGTTTAGGATTAAGGTTTAGTGTTAGGATTAGGGTTTAGGATTATGGTTTAGGTTTTAGGATTAAGGTTTAGGATTAAAATGAAATTAGGGTTTTAGGGTTTTAGATTAGGGTTTAGGTTTTTAGATTAGGGTTTTAAGATGATTTAGGGTTTAGGTTTAATTTTTAGAAGTTGTGCATTAAGTGTTTGTATGTTGTGTTTAAAAGGTGGTAAGAAACTAGAATGAATTTGGAGGGAAAATGGCAAAGTTTGAATTTGTGCTTCATGGATTTGTACATTGAGCTTAAATGAGTTGTACATTGACTTGGAGGGAAATTATAATTCAAATGTATGGAATTATAACTTATACATGTTTTTCGAAGGCTTGGACATTCATTTTTAGTATACATATTTAAATTTAATTACGGTTTTCATATAAATGTTAAGGATAAAGTCCTATTTTGATATAACATTGTAAATGGTACGTTAAATGGATAATGTACTTTGGTTAATAATGAATTTATGTATAGACTTGACATATTAGTATGATTTACATGATATAAATCTTAGTTAGAATTGGCATAGTTAGGTGGTAGAGATGCAAGTTACCGTTGAATAATGAGATAAAGCAAAAATTTCCGGTATTGTATGTTTAGTATATATAATTGCTGGATTATTTACAGTGCATCTAATTTAATAGATGGATAATTACAGTGATGAAAATTACAGGTTGTTGTAGTCTCCCTCCCTTAAAAGAAATCTCGTCTCGAGATTTAGTTGGATGCCGAAGTGATGTTTGAAAACAAATGTGGATACTTGGCACGAATTTGATCTTCGCGTTCCCACATAAATTTTGGTCCTCTTTTAGAGTTCCATCTTACTTTGATTATAGGAATACGACTTTGTCTTAGTTGCTTGACTTCTCGATCCATGATCTCTACTGGTTCTTCCACAAAGTTAAGTTTGTCATCGAGTCAAAGCTTTTTCATTGGAATGATAAGGGATTCGGTAGATAAGCATTTCTTTAGATTAGAAAAGTGGAAAGTACTGTGGACATTACTGAGCTCTTCAGGAAGCTCAAGTTTATATGTCACTGCGCCAATCCGTTCAAGGATTTTGAAAGGTCCAATGTATTAGGGATTAAGCTGTCCTCATTTTCCGAATCGGATAACACCTTTACGAGGTGACACTTTTAACATAACACGATATCCAACTGGAAATTCTAAAGGCTTTCGCCTTACATTGGCGTAACTTATTTGCCGATCTCTTGCAGTTTGCAAGCGTTATCAAATTTGTACTATCTTTTCAGTGGTTTCGTGGATTATTTCTGGTCCCGTGAGTTGAACATCTCTAACTTCGGCCTAGCAAACAGGTGATATGCACTTTCGACCATAAAGTGCCTTGAATGGTGCTGCCTTAATACTGTCATGGTAACTGTTATTATAGGAAAATTCTACCAATGGTAAGTGTCTTTCCCATCCTTTTACAAAATCTATAACACAGGCTTGAAGCATGTCTTTGAGTGTTTGGATGGTTCTTTCACTTTGTCCATCGGTTTCAGGATGATATGCTGTACTCATGTCTAATTGAGTACCCAAAGCATTCTGTAATGATTGCCAGAATCTGGATGTAAAATGACTGTCATAATCCAAGATGATAGATATTGGCACTCCATGCTGGGAGACTATTTCTTTGATGTTACACCTTGTAAGGGTTTCCATACTGTCTGTCTCTCGGGTAGGGATGAAATGTGCGGATTTAGTAAGGCGATCAACAATAACCTAGATTGTGTCATGTCCGTTTGAGATTTTGGGTAGTTTTGTGATGAAATCCATTGTTATTCTCTCCCACTTCCACATAGGAATCTCTTGTTGTACCAGTAAAGCAGATGGCTTTTGAATTTTAGCTTTAACTCTAGGAGATGTTAAACATTGCCACTTACTCAGCGGATGATTGTTTCATGTTAGGCCACCCAATAGGTTTCTTTAGGATTACTGATACATTTTATGTCAGAAAACCGGGTGATGGATTCTTCAATTTATGGGACTCATGGATGACCAGGTCTCTCAGATTACCAGAGAGTGGTAACCAGCTTTTGATGTAGACCATAAAGAACTTTGATCACCTTATAAACTTTGTTTGGATGAGCAAGGTCAACAAAGCCTGGAGGTTGATAAACATATACCTCCTCTTTAATAGTTCCATAAAGAAATGCACTCTTAACATCCATTTGTTAGAAAGGAAATTCTATAAATGATGCAAAAGCTAAAAATAACCTGATTGCCTCAATACTAGAAACAGGTGCAAAAACTTCATCATAGTCTATACCTTCCTCCTGTCTAAACCCTTATGCTACAAGCCTTGCTTTGTTTTTCACAACAATACTCCTCTCATCCCTCTTATTTCTAAAGACCCACTATGTGCTAATTTCCTTTTTCCCAAATGGCAAATCAACAAGTATCCAAACCTTCTATAATTAGAACTAGAGCAATTCCTCTTTCATTGCTTCAACCCAGCTTTCATCTTCTAAGGCTTGTGATATCGTATTGGGTTCTTCTTGGGAGAGAAAACATGCTAACAGACAGTTCTAATGGTCTTTATGATTTGTTATGTTTTGATTATAGATGTAGCTTACCAAAGCTTGTTGTACTGAAGAAGCCTTTTAGATCTTTCCTCTTATTTGAACTGCTGATTTAGGATCTCCTAGAATTTGACCTTTAAGATGATCCTTATGAACTCCGAGTGTGAGAATAGGACTAACATCAATGGTGTTATCCATATTGTTGAAATCAGCCTCTGCACCCACATCTTCATCATCATAGGCTCCACCAAATATGCCATCATTTGGAAATACATTAGAATCATCTTCTAAGTCAGACATATTAGGATCAATGGGTAAATCAGCATTGGGGAGAGTAGATGCATCAATAGGTATTTGTCCTCCAAGATAGACAAATGATGATCCACCAGTATTTACACCAGTGGGAGTACTAGCAGCACTAGCATATGGTGTGTTAGCAGTACTAACCAATGGTGAATTGGAAGTACTAATAGATGGCCTACCAGTATTAAGTTTGTTAATACTGGTAGCCTGAGTTTCCCTCTTCTTTTCTTCTTTAAAGGCTTGTCTTGTAGCATCATCTATAGCTTTAGCAGCAATTTCTTGAGCAATCATCCTCTCAAGATCATCTTTCAAGGCTTGTTCAGCTTCTGTCAGCATATGTTGTTCTTCTTTTTTAGCAACATCTTCTAAATCCTGTACATCATTGTCTTTAGGAGAATTTTCAGAAGGTTTTTCTTGAACAACATTGTAATGGAAGTCATAAGTACTAACTGAGTAGTTCTTATCTTTCCTGATGAAACTGCCACATAAGATTCTGTGTACCTCATCCATTAGTTATTAGATTTTCTACACTACCAGGATATCTTTTTATAGTAGTTGGTTAGAAATCAAGATCAAACATCCAATCAGGACTAAACTTCCTGCCACATTATTTGATATTCAAGAAAACTCAATGTGCCAAGTTCTCTTCAACTCTTTTGTTTCGGATGTTGTAAACCCTAAAAGCCTAACTAGTAGTAAGTATCCAAAGCAAATATCCTTCCATCAGAATTCTAACAAAATATACCCAAGGGATCTAAGTGTGTTACAAAATGGTCAAGGCTACCCAAAAGGTCTCAAAAATTAATACAAGGTGTTTACCTATAATATAGTTCATAAGGTGTCATATTTATGAGGTTTTGTCACTAAACCCAATTAGTACACCGAAAGCAGATGTTTTACTGCCTCTGCCCAAAATGGAATAGGTAAAAGTGAGTCTGCTAGCATAGTTCTAGCTGCCTTAATAAGGGTCCTATTTTTCCTTTCTACAACACCATTTTGTTGTGGAGTTCTAGCCACACTAAACTCCCTTTTTATCCCTTTCTTAGCACATAATTCATTCATAGCATGGTTCTTAAACTCTGTCCCATGATCACATCTAATGATTTTAACTTTGTGGTTCAATTGGTTTTCTAAGCCTATGATAAATTTACAAATGATTTCAGTCAGTTTACAATCCTTAGTAACTAAGAAAAAACCCAACTAATCCCTGCTGAACCATAGTCCACAACCAAACAATACTTCTTCTTATTAATACTTTCTACTGAGACAGGTCCAAACAAATCCATATGAAGTAATTCTAAGGGCTTTCTGATGGTTCTTTCTAACTTGGCCTTACAGGAGGGCCAAATGTTCACTTACCCTTTTGCAGAGAAACACAAGTGTGGTCATTCACAAAAACTTTAAAAGGTAGGCCTCTAACTAGGTGTCCCTTAACAAGTTTGTTTATATTTTTGAAATTCACATGACCTAATCTCCTATGCCATAATTTAGACTCATCTGTTGTTGAATTTTCATATAAACAAGTTATACCTCCAGAAGGAACAATTGTTCTTAAATCCAAACTTTGTACACACACTGTATGTCTAGGAGCTCTAAGTACAACTTGATTTTCATCAAGAAGCTTAAAGCTAGAGACAGAATAAGGCATTTAGTGTCAGTAAAGAGGAAACTATTTTTCTTGTCCACACATATATGAGACAAGAAAAGGTTAAACTTAAGTTCATCTACAAAATAGACATTATCAAAGTCTAAATTAGTAGTTCTGATTTTACCTTTACCCGTTATTTTTACCTTTATTTTGGGATTATTTCCAAAAGCCCGTAAAGCCTCTATTGTAATCTTCTAATACAGAAAGATAACTTGTTGCCAGTCATATGGCTAGAGCAACCACTATCCACTATTGTATGATCCTGTAGAAAAGCCTCTGGATTGCCCTGCATAAAAAGTAAGAGAAATTAGTATCTCTTAGGGACCCAAGTCACCACAGACTTAGAAATCCCTTTTGGGTCAACATACTCAAACTTCTTGAGCATGAAAGATCCACTTTCTTTAGACTTATGATCCATGTAATTTCCCTTAGACCTCCAAACCCATCTTGACTTCTTAAGATCATTTTCCATCTTACCCTTACCAGCACTAACTACTGTTCTTGTCCCAACAGTAGCCACCCTAGAAATTTTAACATCTTATTTTAATTCTTTGGGTCTAATATGCATAACCCATGAATAAAAGTTAAACATTGTTAATTATAACAACCCACAATTCTCATAAATGTAAATATCCATCTATTAAGTTAGATGATGTACAATCTATCAGTTATATATGAACTCACCTTTTTCAGGGAAATTTTTCGCTTTATTACATTACATTACTTTGCCAATATCTCAATATGCAATATAACCTGCATAACTTCAGTTAACGGACTCGGACAACCTACGTATGGCAATCCTATCTTCATATATGTCAAGCAAACATCATAACATATCAAGTCAATATTATAATATCATTATTATAAGGTATATCACTTCTAAAAGGTACCATTTGCAACATCATATCAAAACGGGCTTTAAACCATTATCGGATGCCCTAAACCCTAACCTCATGAAAAGGGTTAACCCCTAAAGTGAATGCACAAGCTACTAAAGTATATGTACAGGTAATATGATATCTCATTTAACATATAAAATCTCTTCAAGTCAAAGTACAAATCTCTAAAAGCTCAATGTACAAGTCATTAAGCATGATCTCTAAAATAGCCGTTCTACCTCCGTTTTCATTCTAATTTCTTCACCACCACTTAAGCAAGCTAATATACTCATATTACAATATATAAACCCTAAATATTCTATTCATAAGCTTTCATACATCTTTTTACACTCAAAACCCTAATTCAAAACCCTAAACCCTAAAACCGAACTAGTTTCTAAACTGTGACCTATTTCTTGGCTTTTATCCATTATAAACCCAAACCAACACTCAAATAAGTTGTAATAACTTATTATACAATCATATCAGTCCTATTCAA
>BQNB010101725.1:0-24410 GCA_026074375.1 Tanacetum coccineum | reverse complement strand
TCACACAACATGCTTGATTTTTGCAGATGGTATTAATTTGGGAATTAGGTTTCAGATGGTAGGGTGGTTTCAGATGGTGGGGTCGTTGGGGTATTAATTTAGGGATGAAATGTGTTAATGAAGCGTTTTATAAGACTTAAGAAAGGTAGTAGTAGAGAGAAAATGACGCCAAACATGGTGAGACAAAAATACCCCTCACTTAATGTCACACCCTGACAATGGCGGAAACTCGGGGATGCAACATAATGATCAATCATAACACAAGGTACAAAATAAAGAAAACTACATTGCATAAACTCCAAGTGCTATGAAGACCATCCACCTTGAACAAACTCAAGTGATGTCCCAAATCGCAACTAAAATCCACAATCTCTTACAATCATTCCAATGCCCTCATAGGGGACCAAAATCCAAACTTATTCCATAACATCCAAAACTAGAATCAAAACAACAAGCAAGCAAGACCTCAAACGAAATTCCACTCGGAATACTTTAAGTCTGCTATCACAATCATCAAACTATTCCTCTTTCACTTCAACTGAAATTGATACTCAAAAACGTCAACAATAATGTTGGTGAGCTCGTAGGTTTGACCATAAACCCAAAAGTTGTGCCAATACTTCAACAGTGGACAATAGTGCTATATGACAGTGAATATATGCTAACAATCCAAGACATTGCATCCCCGCTAGTCAATCACAATATGTCACTTACGCACCTAAATGGCCTACCAGCTGGATGCATAGAGTTTAGATGCGTTGTATTATTACCAAAACAATTTTAGTGGTGTGATGGTTGATTACTTATTTCTACAATCATATCAATCTCATTCCCCGATAATACATACTTATACTATTTAGAGAAAATAGATAAGTAATATAAATAAATATTTATAATTAATAATTATAAATATATCTCGACAAGTCCATTCGGTAAACCTTAGACACTTCAAAATAATCATTACACGGTTGAAAATGAAACGTTTACTCATAATAAACACATTAAAGAAGTTTCGAGAAAAATTACATTTTTCGTCTTTTAGTGAATTTATTAAATAAATAAAATAATTAAATATTATTTTATTATTTAAAAATCAAAAATTATGTTTTTATGAAAATTTATAAGTATAAGCTTTTTACGAAATTTCGACATGACCCGTACGTTTATACAATGTTTTTCAAGGTTTCAAACCTTATTTTCATCAATTTCCACAAATTCGACACTTTTTGAGGAAATCCCAAAATCTCAATCTTTAACACTTACCAACAATTTTCCATAAAAATATCTATGAATATCACTTCGTAAATACATTTCCACTTTTAAAAGTCCGACAAAATTTTGCTTCTTGGGCCTTAAGGCCCAACAAAGGTCCATTAAGTCATTTATAAGTCCAAAATATAATCCAAGTCCAAAACCAAGGTTCATTTACATATATAAGTATATACTTATATGTAGAAATAATCCAGACCACAATAAGCCCCTTCATTAAGCCGCGGCTCAAATGGGCTTATTGGTCTGTGAGTCCATAAACTCAAAATACGTATATTAAGCTCTAAAATAAGCTAATAAGCTACGTATCGCATTTGGTTACTACTATAAGCCTCAAAATAGTCCACAACATACGCCATAACACAAAAATAATCAAAATCACTTTTCTAGTGATACTGGGAAACCATTCGTGGCATAGAAGCCAAAAATAAGCCAAAAAATAGCTTAAAAATAAGCCCGAATAAGCCATACAAGCTACTATCATAAATAAGTATTTTAGCATCATATATTATTCAACCATCACGACCACAACATCAAAACTACAAAACCCCCTTTTTCTTTTTATATACCACACGAACCAAACACCCCTTAATTCATCCATTTCGTTTCCAAAAATCGATTTTCACAACGATCAACTTGTACAACTAACATCTATGCATCAAAATAAACCCAAAAGGACAAACGAAATTTAAATTTGAAAACTTACAAGAAAATCTTCAAATTTGTAGATTTCGACACGAACCGGACAACCCAAACGCTGTTTAAATGAATAACCAAACACTAGAATCAACCCCAAATATTTATGTCTTCATGTTTTCTTGATCAAAGTTGGAAAAATATGGTGGTTTATGGTGGTTAGGTGGCGGACGACTCACACACACACACACACACACACTTAAGTGTGTGTTTTATTTTTGAAATGAAAATGAAATGGATAGAAATGAGCTAGTGGAAGGAATATATGTGTACAAATGCAAGACAACCATGCTAAAAACTAGTCATCTTGTTCCCTCTTGACCATTTGACCGGCAATGGGATCCTATGGGTCTCGGGTCTTTCTTTTCGTGTCGAAATCACTTAAAAGCTCGTAAAACTTAACCGTAAAATTTACCCCAAAGTTAATTAGCATTTTTATTCACTTTAAAAATACTTTTCCATTAACCTAGAGTATTCACACGACATATTTTCACTTTACACCCTTCAAAACTCAATTTGGACATTAACGGACGTGTCAGACTCGTTTTTCGGCATTTCTCAACATTCACGGGTCTAACCACCCGGAATACACATAACACAATAAAAACTTCCAAAAGAGATTATTAAACACAAGAAACCAAAATTCGTCACATATCTCATAAAATCACCACCGTCAACACGGTACAAAATTTAAATAAACTGATAAAAGTCAAATAGTCAAAGGACTATAAATGGAATATTCAGAACACAAAAAGGGCAAAGGTTACATAATTATTCATTCACGGTTTTTTCTTGATTTAGTTAAATCCCGTAAAAGTCGATTCTTGTTACGGTTTAAATCATAGACTTGTAAAATCCCGTGAACGTTAATTAATTTCAACAACACAACAAACACGATACATAACACTAAAAATGATCCGAATAAGATACACTAAAACAACAAACGGCTAAAGATTCGGATTACGATAACAAGTGATCACGAAGTTTATTTGGTATCCCTTATTTGAGATTGAAGTGGGTTTCACGAAGGCGTCTACTTATTTCATCATCGAGACTTCCTTTTAATTTCTACCCCTTTTCTTTAAACCCACTCTATCGATTGATGACTTGCTTGAACGTATTCAGCTATGATTAAGACTTGGATTATCTAGTTTCCAGCAGTCGGGGTGGTTGGTTGAAGACCTGGATAACTATCACTTAAAGGAGTTACGTTGTAGTACTCAGTGTCACATGCATAAGTCGATGTGGATAATTTCAAGAGGTGATGTACTTCTTATACTTTTCTGGTTGAGTATAGAGTACTTATAGATCTAATCTTGCACCGTTCTTCAATCAACAACAATGCAAGATTAAGTAACAAATTTGGGAGATTCTACTTCATTTTCAAGTTTGGTATATCGGGTTTTCTTTACCATGTGGTCACAACAATAGCCGACAGAATACGAGATTGGTTAGTTAGCCAAAGAGTTTAAAGGTTGAGATGTAATCAGCAATTCTCACGGGATAACTGAAGCTATAGAACGTCAATGGTACTTCACTGTCTAAGCAAAATCCTTCAAAGTTATTCAAATGTCTTTCATAACTTTTCAAGATTGTTGCTTATAACAAGAACTTCTCGAGTATATGGACGTACACGAAAATGATGCTTCCGAGAGTTCGCAACCATCATGGGGGAAAATGTGTACATCCAGGACTTAGTTGACTTTGATGTTACCAGGTCAACTTCCAGGAGGAAGTAGTGTAGACTACTTTACTTAGTATGGTTTATGAAGTATACTGCATACGTGAGAAGAATTGTTGCTGATTTCTCGCATGTACCCCCGAACGAATATTCACCAAGACCTAATGACAAGTAGCAGTAGTATTTGATGTGGTTTTCTACTTCTACAAAATTCCGCTGTGCACGTTAATGTCAAATAGAAGTTTTTTCTAGCTACATCAAAGTTTGAGAATCTGCTCAAGATAGGGATGTTGGTTTGGGGGGAAGCTGATTCAGAAACTTTGTCAAAAAGGAGTCTATGAAGAAAGCTTTTCAAGACATGTTGCATGAATTAGGGGGAAGTTAATCCAACTCATGCATACTATAATGGTTCCTAAATAAGTAAAGACACAGAAGATCCAAGCTGGAGTACAAGTATCAAGACAGGAAGTCACAAATGTCATCTTCAGCATTGGAAGCACTTTGGAAGTCCTTATTGTGTTGTAATTGTACTTGATAGGAACATTGTAAGTAATTCCGTATGTCCACATATTGGGGGAAGATTGTTAGCCTTAAAATATGTTGACTAATACAGAATTACACTAGTTATCATTAGGCAAGACATGCAGGGACTAGAATTGTTAAGTTAGATTAGTTTCCCTTGTCTTGACCTATAAATACCCCCTCCATACTTCCATGGAGGGGTGAGGATTCATTTGTATCATTTCACCAAAGTGTGTGTGTGTTCTTTCTCTCTCTAAAACACATACACATCTTTCCTTTTTCTCTCTCTAAATAAAATGGCTAAGTTCTTGTTTAATCCTCCCCGACCTCCGGATCAAGTTTAGCTAGTGTTTCTTATTGTGTACGAAACTAGGTGTAATTTTACCATCTTCACGATCATAATAATTTCAGATAATTCCTTTGATAATTCCTTTATTCTTCGGACGTACCATTAATTGCGATGGTAGTAAAAATACATGAGTTTTGACTATAATATACATTCTTATTTACGATGTGCAAATTTCTTCCAACCGTACCAAAACAGACACAAGACTCGGGAAATACATACTTTACACTTTAAGCAACTAGCAACTGTAAAATAAACTTAATCTAACAGGGTAGGCTAAGGTGTAAAGGTGTAACAAAACAAATAGTTGGTGTTCCTATAGGATTGGCTCTACGGGTTGTTCTAGGGGTATCTTACTCTTAAAATGAGAGTAAACAAAAGGTTTATACAGGGGTTAACTAACCATGAAGTTAGTTAATATAAGCAACATGGTAAAGGCATATTGGGTGTAATCCTAAAATTTACGACATTTAAACAATTACTCCATCTAAATCCATAGTACTCATACTGCGGTCCCTCGAGTGATAACCAACCAAGATTAAAGTCTAACAACTTCACCGTACAACACATATTTTATGGAATTTGGGTAAACATTGGAGACGGATAAGGCTAAAATTCTACAATAGTCATTAACAAGGGTTATTATGTGCGTGTTATGTATCAAGTAATTTCACAAAAGTATGCTGGAATTTTTTTAAATTTGAGCATAATTTAAGCATTTAAAGTGTAAAAAAAGGACAAGTAAAACATTCAAATCCATCCCCTACACTTGAATTATACAACTTCCTTTGTTCGTAAATAGATAAAACATTAATACAGGGAAATGAAAAAGAATTAGAATGAGAAACTCCTGATATTAGCTCGGTAGATTTCCCCATGTTATTTATTGAGCAAGAAATACGTGTTGAAAAAGCCGTCTTAGAGGTTTCAAGACTCCAACACTCAAGAACTCCAGATTAGTAAATTCTTCACCAATGATTCTTCGATATTTCTTTCAGAGGTCCCCCCCACCCCCCCCCCCCCTTGTCTAAAATATAGGAAAACAAGCATTCCAATCTTAAGTATCTACAATTAATTTAAACTAAACTAAACAAACTAAATACAAGTCCAGTATCTGGTGAAAACGCGTATCAAGGCTTAATACGCACGTTTTGAGAGAACTAACAATAATTGTTTTTAAAGTGCATAAAATTAAAGACTAATAATGTCCAAACAATCAATACACCGTATGGTATGGACTGATATGCCGTAATGATGACTGAGAAGACTTAACTCTAAAAAAATAAATAAAATTCCGGGTTGTCTCCCGGGAAGCACTTTTGTTTACAGCGAATCTTTAAGTTAGGACTTTCTCAGCTTCCACTTCACCATTCCACTCATACACGCTAATGTGCCCTCTGTGTGAGCCATTCTTTCTATCTTTCCGCATCTCGAATGTAATCAGGGTCACTAAATTCAATACTCCTTTGTAAAATCCCTTAAGCTTTGGTAAGGATGCGAGATCTATCACATATCTTTCTTCACTTACCTTCATATGTGGAATCTTGTTGCAGTTGCATCATTAGTGTGGTGTTTAAAAACTCGTACGTGATCGCACCATTTGGTAAGTTACTGTCATCATCACATTGTAATGTAATCACCATTCAAACAACCGTTTTGCTTTAATTCCAACTTCACTTAAAAATGGTTAACCAAAAATGACATCGCCCATTCATTCATCACGATAAGCATCCATATTTTCTAAAACTCTAAAATCCGTCACTACAGAAAAGGTTCCAACAAAAATAGGCACATTCATTAAAGCTCTTATAATATTATTCCCTTTGTACACCATCTCATCTTTCATTATAGAATTATGAAACTTTTTGGACATCACATTGAAATACAATAATGGGAAAAAGTTAGCGTTCATAAATTCAAATGATATCATGCATGAAAACTTTAAGTTGTGAGCATAATCTATATGGATCTTCTTATCCTAGTCGCAATAACTAGGGTAATCATCAATTTCTGTATCAAGTTCATCATCCCTAGTTCTAAATTCCTTAATTACCTCACCTTCCTCAATGGTGGGCATTAAATAATCACCTTGATTTCTCCTAAGCTCAAATGGTTCATTTAGATCTGTTAATTTAATGTAATCCTCAAAGAAAAGGTCTAATGATCTATTAATCACCAAAGTCTCCCCCATAAGCTTAGCTTCTAAATCAAGCTCCATTCTTTCTCTTAGACTTAGCATATAGACCCTCTTAATTAAACTACTAGCAGGTGATGTGTCGTTGTGTGGTGTATATTTTATTGATTCAAGTTTTAAATTTATATTTTGCCGACTAAACCAAAAACAACACTTTAACGGGCAGTGTACCCGATCGGTAGTAGTTTCATGGTAAGTAGGGTGTCGAACACTTGAAGTGAGGTTAAATCTATCAATTTAATTAATATCTTGGTTATCTAATCTATGTTAATTCTACTCTATTATAAACCTATGTCAGTCTTAGTTCCTAATTCTAACGGGAAAAGGGGGTTTTCAGCCTGAGAGACTGACACGGTTTGGTTGGTGACTACAATCAATTCAAGGCACTTTAACCCACGTGAGCTAATTAACAAAAGATAAAAGAGCGGTCAAGCCAAATATAAGAAAACTGTATTAACCATTATTAATCCTATTAGAAAGTTAGTTTGTTTATTAAGTGCAATGTGCAAATTTCCAACCGCACCAAAGATAAAAAATGACACAAGACTCGGGAAATACAAACTTTACACTTTAAGCAGCTAGCAACTGTAAATTAAACTTAATCGAACAGGGTAGGTTAAGGTGTAAGGGTGTAACGAAACAAATAGTTGGTGTAAATTCCTAAATTATTGGTTCTACGGGTTGTTCTAGTGGATCATCAGTCTAAAGATGAGAGTGGAAAAAGGTTTACACGGGAGGTTAACTAACCGGTGTAGTTAGTTAATAAGCAACATGTAAAGGCGATTTGGATGTAATCCTAAAATTTACCAATTTAAACAAGTTACTCCATCTAAATCCATAGTACTTATCATTGCGGTCTCGAGTGATATACCAAGCCAAGTTCTAAAGTCTACAACATCACCGGCATACTTATATTTTGTGGAATTTAGGTAAACATTTAGAAACAAAATTAAATCCTCACAATATCTAACAAGGGTTATTGTGTGCGGGTTATGTAACATGTAATTTCACAAAAGAATGCTTGATTTTTTTAAATTGAACACAATTTAAGCATTTTAATGTGAAAAATAGGACAAGTAAACATTCTAATTCCATCCCCCCACTTGAATTATACAACGTCCTCGTTGTATATATAAAACATTAAATACGGGTGTTAAAAGGAATTAGAATGAGAAACTCCCCTTATAATTGCTCGGTAGATTCTCCAAGTTGCGTTTATGAGCAAGATTGTGTTGAACAACCGCCTTGAAGTTTCAAGACTCCAACACTTCAGTATCTCCAGATATTTAAATTCTCCACCAATATTCGTCGATATTTCTTTCACGAGGTCCTGTAGAAAATATAGGAAGAACATGTGTATTCCTATCTTGGTACTTACGGTTAATTTAAACTAAACTAAACAAAACAATTACAGGTTAGTCTGGTGGATATGGCGTATCAGGTTAGTGAATACGCCGTATTCAAAATCTGACAATAATGTTTTTAAAGTGCAATAAAAATAAAGACTAATAACGTCCAGACAATCAATACGCCATATGGTATGGAGCGGATACGCCGTATTGATGTCTGGGAAGACAGACTCGATAACAAAATTAAATAACATTCCGGGTTGTCTCCCGGGAAGCACTTTTGTTTACAACTAAGTCTTGAAGTTAGACTTTTCTTCAACTTCCACACATTTGAAATCATCTCTCTTGTCCATGCTTGCATTTAGTGTGAACGTTCTGCTTGGTTTCGTATCATATTCATGAACTATGGTGCTGAACTTACTGCCAGGCTTAATTCTATCACATACAAACAAACCAAAACATCATATCATGATATATATGTAAAAATATGGGAACCTGTTAATCATGACACGAATAATAATAAATATACAGATATACACAAAAGAAAAAGGTAGGAGGGATCATGGGTTAGGCTGCTGTGGGTCCTACTGAGCTGCGGAGGTGCTGGCACTGTTAGTCCTCTGCCTAGTGCGTCTCTAGAATGCTAAAGGTGAGCTCCCTCAGAAAGTCCCATTGAATGCCTGGTATGTTAGCCCACTAGCATCCATCAACTGTGCCATACACGAAATCATCCATGTGGAGAATCTCCCCTGATCGGTCATCGATCTCTTCACAAGTCTACGTAAGCTCTCAACATCTTTACGCAGTCCCTGCACATCCTCTTCTAATCACCCTAATCTTTGAGGTACAGTCCTAGTAGTAGCAGGAGGTGGTGGTGGTGGTGGCTGCTGAGGTGCCTGCACGGGTGCCGGAACAGCCTGGTCACCTTTGTCAACAGCAGGAGCATCCTCAGCTACATTAGGGGCACCAGCCATAGCATCGGACTGCCTCTCTTGTCCCATGGCCACCCAGGCCCAAGTATCATCAAACTGCACACAAATCTGCAGCCTCACCAGCTTAGCCATGTCAATAATCGGAAGCTTAGGGGCAATAACCGTCAATCCTCCTAGTATCTCTGTAGTCAGAAGTCTAAAATGCTCAGCCAATCAAGCTACAAACCGTCCTCCAGAAATATAAGCCCCGCTCTTCCTCCCAGAAGCAAACAACCTTAAATATCTAGCCAATAAATAAGGAACGTTGACCGAGTCAACGTTCATTCCTCTTAAATAAAACAAATCCGTCACAGTCACCTTCTTAGGTGCCTGAATCCTCCCAGCAATACTATAAGCTATCAATATATGGTACAACCTAAGAATAGGATCCCGAATCATAGTGTACGACGGGGCTGTGCCAAGGAAATCTCCAGCAAAAGAGATCCCTATCCAATAATCCCTCAGATCCTCCTTGTCGAGGATCTGTCTCGCGCTATCGGCCCAGTAAGCACTGAATCCAGTAGTCTGCATCTCCTCATTGGTGTGTAGCCCTACGGCTAGAATAAACTCTCTCCAGCTGATACGCCTCCTGGCTCTACCCAACTAAAACTGTAGAGTCCCAGGCGTATCTAAATCAAGTATGGCCTGACCAAACCTAAATGTACTATAAAACTCCAAGATAAGCTCGTGAACTAACAGGCCTCTAATATCAAAAATCTTCCTCCAGGCCCGGCTGGTGAACAAACTAACTCCCTGATCATCCTGATGCTCCATCAACATCCTGGCACTCAACCCCTCAGCCATTAAATCTAGTAATCCCCCAAAATCAAATACCGGCACCCTGTGCACCTCTCTCTTATAAATCCTAGCTAATCTTGCCTCAAAATTGGCAATGTCTGCATCAGAATACTCCAACCCCTTGTACCTGAGAAATCGGTGTCTCTGCTCACGCGGTGGAACAGTCATATCTACAAAATCAATGAGGAAAGCATAAGAGTATAGAAATTATCAACTTTCTGTACCGAGAGTGGATACGATGTATTCATAAATGAATACGTCGTATAGGGATCAACAAGTCAATACGTCATATACATTTTGGTCAATACGGCGTATGGGTCTAAAAATTCAAGATCCTTTTTTAGTCAATACGCCGTATCCATGTTAGTGGATATGCCATATTGGTGTTTTAAAATTGGGTAAAAATTTGTCAATACGTCGTATCCATGTGAGTAGATACGCCGTATTGAGTCTGCAGAATGAAAACGAAAGGGGTTCCCCTGTTTTACCCATTTTAAACCTATTTAAAACTTTTAAATCATCCTAGTCTAATTCAGGGTGGGGGGTAAAGGAGTCCTAAAAGAGTTCTAAGGTATATCATTAAAACCAAATCCTATCAAAACCTTAATCCTAATTTGAAATTGAAAATCAAAGAGAGAAGGGACAAAGCTTATTACCGTACGATTTAGATAAAGAAACGAGTGTGATAACTAATCAAAAACAAGGAATCTCCAAGAATTTGGTTTAGTAAAAATTTCGTGTGAGTGTGGGGTGAAAGTGTGTGGTAAAATCAGATCTGGCGTATTGATTGGGTTTTTATACCCAAATTTGATACGCCGTATTGAGGTGTAAAATACGCCGTATTGGCGATTTTTGTTGACTTAGTCAATTTTTGTAAAAAAATGTGGATACGTCGTATTGGTTTTACCCAAATACGCCATATCCATCCTTAGAGACCAATTTTCCTAAAATAAAGCAAAAAAAAACGTAATTTGGCCTCCGCAACATTATTGCACAATCACCATCCTTATAATACCGCTTAGGGTCGAACGGAACGCCAAATGGGGCACCTAAATTCATAATGAGATAGAATAGCATTCTGTTTGCGAAATATTTCCAGAACACGATTTTTACTTTTAAGTTTAGGAAAAAAACTTTCTGTTATGAGAGTTTTAGTGACTTTATCGTGACTTGTTTCAAAAAGCATAGTTGACCCATTTGTAATTTCATTACCCTCAAAAGACTCCATTATATCGATATCATTGTCATCATTGTCTTTTTTTGATTTTAAATCAGTAGGACGAATAATGTTGAAGGGGAATAGATCATTAAAGTACAAAATATTTTGTTCATCTTCATCATATTCAGACATTGATGTTTCATCATTTAAATTAAGTTCATCGATATGTTGAGGGTTTAAGGTCGGTTCAGTTAATAAATTTGATTTAGACGTTTGAGCATCATTGTAAACAATGGCTGGAAATTCAATCTCAAAATCATTAAAGAAGTCTAAATCATCAACATAATTGGTCGTAGGCTTGAGTGGCGGAAAAGAAGGCATACCGGCTTTTTCATTATCGTTTTCTGAATTCATTTTTGAATTGTTGACAGAGATTATTTTATAAGAAAATGAGTTTATGTCACAAATTATTGTGTAATCCTCATCGTCGAATTTGTCAAATAATATTCTAAAGTCGATTTCATCGTTGACAGGAATACTTACTTGAGATTTCACTAAAGTGCATCCTGAGGTGTAACGGTATCGTCAATGACAATAGCTGGGAATTCAGCTTCAACAGATCTGAGATCATAAAGATCATCATCAACCCTGACCTTTCCATATATAGCAGTTTGCCAGTTAAACACTCGTCCACGCCTACGAGCTTTTTCTTCTTTAAACTTAATATATTCTTCCATAGTCATGTTGGGATCATCCATCCTGAAATAATCTTACTAGAAGAACTATTAAATAACCAATATGATAATATTTCAGTAACTGAATACAACGTATCACATAAACACAATAAACAAGAATACAAATTAATCTAAACTACACTAATCCTAAGGGTTAGATCTAATCTAATGTTAAAAACCAAAATATCAAATAAAAATCAAGATTAATTTTCACTCCCCGGCAACGACGCTAAAAACTTGATGTGTCGTCGTGTGGTGTATATTTTATAGATTCAAGTTTTAAAAAATTTCTATTTTGCCGACTAAACCAAAATACCACTTAACGCAGTGTACCCGATTCGTAAGTAGTTCGTGTAAGTAGTGGTGTCGAACACTTAAAGCGAGTAAATCTATCATTATAATTAATATCATTGGGTATCTAATCCCCATGTCAAGCCTAGTTCCTAATTCTAACAGGAAAAAGGGGGTTTTCAGCCTGAGAGACTGGCACGGTTTGGTTGGTGACTACAAAACAATTCAAATTCAAGGACTTAACCCAAACCGAACTAATTAACAAAAGATAAAAAGCGTCGAGCCAAATATAAGAAAAACTGTATTAATCATTAGTAAATCCGATTAGAAAGTTTGGGTTTGTTTTATTAATGCAATAATTTCTTCCTCTTGAGGTGGCATATCATTCTTAAGACTTAAGCGTTACATTCCTAAGACCTAGACACGTTAATTCTGTCATAATTAAAGCATCCTTATTTGCTGATTATAATCTAGCTTAGGGATTAAAGAAATGGTGATCTTGTTAAACCCTAGCTCATAAAGACTTTACCCACTTACTGCTTAATGGCAATTTATACACTAGTAGTCTACTTGTCCAACTATCCAAAGGAGAATTAGAACGTTACTTGTTGAATTATCTAGGTCACCTGCTAGTCAACACGATCAATAAACCATCGGCAATATCCAATTAACTAGTTAAGCCTGAAGCGTATCCTAGACACAGACTTAGAAGGACAATATTTGTGTAACTATTATCTAAAAGTATGAATACTAAAATGGAGAGCTATCCAGACTTAGATCTACTGTCAGTATCACTAGATCCAGTTGAATGATATGTCGCATACAAAAGCGCGTAAACAAGTATAAATTGATAAATATAAACAAGCATACAACGATAAATCAAGAAATCAAGATAAACAAATACCAAACATTCAGATCTTCATAATAATGGCTAATACCCGAAGGTATTAGCCTTTAAACGTCATAATAAATACAAGAGTAATTATTTAGCCAAGGTAAACTAACCGAGTTAACGAATGATACCAAAAACTGAACGATTACTATATTACAAAACGAAATTACAACGTAGTCGGTCCCTATGAAATTGATAACGTTCTCGGAAAATACCTCATTTCTACTCTTCTTAAAATCGACTTTAATGGTAGTATCGGAGAATATGATTTAGCACACTTAAAACTCATTTTTGAGTTTTGTATGTAAAATTGGACTGGAATCCGTTCTGATATGGCGTATTCCAAGGAGTTGGATATGGGGTATTGGGGGATTTTCTGGAGTAGTGACAACGAAACGCTTGATATCTTCCAAATATATATTCATTCCATATCTTAACTCGGCGTATTGAGTCCTAACTGATAACGACGTACTTGAGCTTCATACCTTTGTGGTCTTTGGTGGAGTGCATGCACTGATCCTCCGTATCCTTCTTGATGGATACGCGTATGGGTCCGTCAACAATCTCTTCGTTTAAGCTTTAGAATGCCGCCTTTTGCTATCTTTCACAATTACACATAATTACTGCAATTCTCAAATATAAACGATTATTAACAATTCTTTGCAATAAATATACAAAAGGGGTAATAACCTGGGATAAAAGATGCTAAAATAGACGTTATTTTTATTCATCAAAGGAGGTTTAACACTTGAGAAAACAAATCCTTTCTTCCCCGACCCTTCAATGTATCTTTCTTTTGTAAACGTTAATCTTAGCAGGGCGATAGACAAAAATGAATCTTTCGAGGATCAAGGCACTTTGATATCCTTGGCCATATCTAGAATTATAAAGTCTAACTGGGAAAAACAAATAATTACCATACCTACTAGCATATTTTTAGCTATTCCTTTTGTATAATATCACTGTCATGTCAGCAAATTTAACTGAGAGCTTAGTGTGAGCAATTTTGCCTAATCCAAAGTTAAGTTAGGTTTCTTATGAGGCAATACACTAACGCAAGCTCCTAAGTTAACAAGGGCATTATCAAAGCATACATTATTAATAAAGCAAGGTAAAGTGAAACTCCCTGCTTCTTTTCTCCTTTCCTTTCCAGTGTATAGGAATTATTGATATGAAAAGCTTTAGAGAAACGCTTCTGCGAATTGGGTTCCATATGAATCCCTTCTTTTCTTCATAGTAGACTAATTCAAACAACTTTGAAATGGAAACATCGTTTGTCTGTCCACGTACGCTTGTGTACGGTTTTTCTAGTGGAATACGGCGTATTGGATGGAACTAAATACGGCAGATCAGTATGAATCAACTGTCAAATAGTAGTCTAGATTGATTTGACTTTGATCTCTCTTCTCTCCGGGTTCGCTTTAGTAGAGCTAGGTAGACTTCCAAATCCTTTTTCCTGTAGTACCTTGCTCATTTGCCCGATTTGAATCTCTAAAGTTTTAATCAATGCTCCTTGGTTTCGAAAGCACACCGTCGAAGCTCGATTTCTTTAATCAAATTAGAGTTTTTTTCATGTCTCTTTGCTGATTCACTCATAAACTTGCTCAGGGTATCTTCCATAGATTGCCTTCATTCTTGGTACGAAGGATTAGCATTGTTCCTTTGATAGAATCCTAGAGCTGCTGCTCTATATCCCCCTCCTTGAAAAGGTCTACCAAATTGTGTGTAGTAAGCTTCTTCGAGGGTTTTCCCTTCTTCTTTGAGCGGGCAATCTTTGGTGTAATGGGGGTCCTTTGCATTATTCGCATCCAACTTGGGCAACATAGACTTTTTCATTCTCTTTCTTGATCTTTCTTCCAAGATTATTGAGTTGTGCTTGTATAGCTGCTAATTCGTCAGAAGCTTCAGTACTTCTTGACCTTGATGTTCCATTGTGCCATTTGAGAGTATTCACCATTTCTTTGGATGGCTACCTTTGCATCATCAGCAGTCATAGATGGTTATTGCCCTCTTGATCAAAGAATTTGTCGAAGTAGGAAAATTTCCCAAATCCATTATAGAACAAGAATTACTTCCTATCATCTCCGTTAATAGTGTTGAGGACACGTCATCAAGAGTTCTTTAAATCGTTCCCATGCTTGGTAAAGGTTTTCATCAGGTTCTTGCTGAAATTTGTTGATTTCTGATGCGGTCATCATAGGACTTCTACAAGAAGTTTTACAACTCCCTAGGTAGAGCACCTAATCGTTGTAGTAGTAGTATAGGCAAGACTCGGGGGTTGTATCAGTTCACTCGGGGCAATAGGTTGGAAGGGCCTTGTTCACTGTCTATCAAGTTTAAGGATTGAGAGAAAGATTATTTTTCGTGTTTTTATATTTTATGAAAGCAAGTACATTCATAAATAAGGATGTGTATTGTTTTAAGCTATTACTAAATATAAAGCTACGCTAAATGGTGATAACAATAAGATAAAATTCTGTGCTTATTAAATCACGTATGACTTCCCTAGATTGCTTCTCTAGTATTGTTGCCTGTCACATCTGTGATGATTCTGTTTAACTATTCCAAAGTCTGTGAACGAATTACATGAACCTGGCCGTCTACGTAGTATTCCGCTATAGCAAGCGCACACTTAAGGAAGTATGAAGACTAAACATGGCCCATAGGTAGCTCACTAAGTGCATGTAAATATATAAAAGTAGGTCAACCATATTAGGTGCAAGGTAGAATGAAACTGTTACCTGATTCTATCCTTTTTCTACCAATCTGAATCCTAGACATATCAACAACAATACAGACAAAAGCTGGTTTTCTAAGACCTAACATGCACATCCATCACAAGAAGCAACACCACTAAGATCTACAAACTAGGTTTCAATACATCAAAAATAAACACCAATAGAAAGGTTTTAGTCCAAGCATATTAAAGTTAAAGCAAGAGCATAGATAGAAACCAACACACATAGACAATTGAAAGATTAATAAACCTTACTTTATTAAAACATGAGTTAAGAGGAAAGTACAATAGGGTTGTTTAGGCCCAAATTCTCCCTAACAGTTTGCTAAACGAACGAGGGTTCGATACCCTACTTTTTATTCTAAGTTTACACACACAAAACCTAAATCGGTTTGTATATATAGCAAAAACGCTGTGACGGCGTCGCGTTTTAATCGTGACGCCGTCATGAAAGAGAATATTCTAGATAATGGGTTGGGTCGTATGCTCTGACGCCATCGTGGAATCATGTGACGCCGTCTTGGTCTTCGTGGTGACGGCGTCACGTTGTATCTGTGACGCCGTCTCCAGCCACTATAGAGAAATTCTTGATCAATGTTGGAGTAGTCCTAGTACTAGTCCGAGTTCTTCTCCAAATGAGCCAAAGTCACATGTAATTCTTCCAAATGCCTTCCAAATGAGAAATACCTGAAAAGGAACGATTAAGTACCTATTTTGGGCATAAATGCATGATTTAGGGGGTTAAACGACCTCGAAAAAGTGTATAAAATGACACCTCATCAAATACCCCTACACTTGGGATTTGCTTATCCTCAAGCAAATGGGCTTTTCTACCTAGACAATAACAATATGAGGGGTTATTTTACCTACTCTTTAAACATATTCTACAACACAACCTTTTAGACCTCGTAATTAAAAGCACGAAAGTATATACTAGCACCTCACATAATTTTTGAGGATTCTCTCTTTCACTCGGGTGTATAATAAATTATAACATATGGGGGAAACCGGAAAACAACACTTATACTTATCATAGCATAATAAATTACATAGGCTTGCGCGTAAAGGGATCAAAAACCTCCACCACTAGGTGCAAGTATTATTCATTACTATCTAAGAGGTCTTTATAAAGGGTTGTGGGGTGTAGGTGTAAGATAACATATAATGGAAACAGAAACAGATGGGATACATTTGGGTGGTGACTTTGGGTGAATTTGGGGTGGAAGGGTTAGCTAATTATTTACACGAATACACGCTGGTTTGGTTGCTAAGCCAAGACTCGGACGAAGATATACAAACTCTACCCAACTCTACATTAATCTCTTTCTTTTCTTTTCTCATTTTTTTTTGAATAACATAATACATCAGCATAGGTTTAGTAAAACGAACCCCCTACACTTGACTTTTAACATGCTGATATTTACAATCTAACTATGACCCGATTGAGGGTTGATCAAAATAACATGGAGATCATTTGACAAACATAATGGGGTATTTCCATAACTTTTCTTCCATTCTCTGAAAATAAATACTACCATGTAATCTCAATCGTCCCAAAAATTGTATTTAACAAGGACAATGACTTAGGCAACCGTGTACTCAAGTACTTAACTGGTTAAAACAATAATGTACTAAAAATGAGTACATATAAGGTGGCGATAAGCTTTTGGTGTAACTATATGTTTAAAGGGGTTAACAATGCTCTTTCATTAATAGTCCCGATTAACCAAAAAATAATGAAACCCGTTAAAAAAGATTAGGCTCAGGAGGGTGACGTATCCTACACTAATAAAGAGTGCATGGCAATGTGTGGACTAGTTATATTGTATCGGTGTGACCATCATAACAATTACATGGTTTGAACATTAGGTTTAATCTCTAATTGCCTCTATCAAGAAAATCCTAATACTTACTATGCGGTCTCGGGATGCATCACAAAAATAAGTTCTAGAATTTAATATGCTACCGGTACACTCTCATAATCCTAAAGTAACCAATACCAATGTTCCAGAAAAGGCGACAAAACCACGCATACACATCCGTAACGACGGAATAGACACACATGATTGCTCACTCCTTAACTCGAACAAGCTAAAGGTATAATATCTAAGGGCGAACCTCACATTATGGGGTGGAATTTTGAAGGGTTTATTGTGCTATAATATAAATTCCTATCCATGAGACGCTAATAATACTTGGTTTTCGTCGGTATGAGTCTAATTTTTATTTTTAATAATTTTTTTTTTTTATTTTTTTTTTTTAAATTTGGTTAAAATCGCCTCTTATGCTATGTTTCGATATATTACCCATCATTTTAAGGACAAAGCAAATGGCAAATGAAAGAATAGTTTCTAAGGCTTATTTCCCCCCTACACTTAAGTTGAACATTGTCCCCAATGTTCTATAAAGGTACCCGTAAAAACAAATAAAGGGAAAAGAAAACAAGGAAAAGAAAACTCATAGTCCCGTGGTTACTCAATAATAAGAGAAGAAAACATGCGATAACAGGTTAAGATCATCAACTAAGAATTGTCCTAATGAAAATTCCTAGAACAACCAGCTCATCACATGCAGATATCACCTGTAAACAAAGACAAGACAACTATAACCAAGCCTAAAATGTGCACTTCCAATATACAATTGTAATTAGGGTTCGACCTTCTATATAAAGGATGAGAGAAATGTTAAACTCAATTTTATAATAGAAAAAAAAAAAAGAAAGAATAAATATATTAAATTTTAATAGCAAGAATAATTTTCAAAATAAATTAAAAAATTTGAAGTTTTCTTACCTGGGCGTTTGAACGCCAGTCAGGGATTATGTTACCCCGTCACAGGTGGACTATAGTGACGATACACGTGTTAATCGTGACGGCCGTCTCCCACCGTCTGAGGAAACGAAATTTTGTTTTTTGAATGAAAAAATTCCTGCACTTGATTCCATAAGTTAGTTCCTGTACAAATGGCTGCATAAAACCTGAGATTTAACAATTCAATCATATAACTCGAAACTGACGCGAATTAATCTAAACAATTCATTTAACATGTTTGAATTTGGCTCAAAAGTCCAGAATAAAATACCCCCTACACTATATTGTTTTCAAATACCTTTGACTAAAATTAAGACGAGGTTAAAGACAATACAAAGCATGATTAAAAGATAGTTCAAACATAATAAAACAAACGGTAAAGAATTAAAATACACATGACATTAATTAAGCTAATTCATAATAGAAATATTCATAACACGAGTTAAAGTGTTCGAGCCCTAAAACAATACAAACCCATTGTTGAATGATATAGGATGAAAGAAACACAAGAATGAAGCCAAAAGGGGATCAAGAGGAGCCGTCCTAAAAGAGGGTAAGGGCGGTATGTGAAGCTAGGAGTATTGTCCTTGATAGCCATAAGAAGGGTAGTTGGCTTCGAACCCAGGAAACGAATCAATCTAGAGTGTGGCTCAAGTTGTCGAGGGACTACAAGTATTGAAACTGGCGGACGTGTGCTCATACATCAAAATGGCTCTTTGTCTTGATGCCCCACCAAGTGTCGAGCCTTCCATTCGCATCGTCTTGTTTGACACCATCCAATGTGCTTGATGGACTTCCATCAACCATGGCTAGGTTGCGGTAGAGAATCCGTGGAGCCCCTAATCCCCTTTGTTTTCCCCTCTCTACTCGCCCTTCCCTCATCATCACCTCCATCCTCAAGCACCGCAACTTCCTCTAGTAGCCGCCAATAACACCCAACCTCGATGAGTTCCATGATAACCCCCAATTAATCAATGATGTTTTCAATAGACCATGGGGAGGGGGGGATCACGAGTTCACACACTTACCAATTTCATTGTGGTGAGTCAAACCAAAGAGGAAGAGACCGAGCCATCCTTGTTTACCAAACACCCCCTCGAAAATCATACTCTTTTCCTTTATGCTCTTTAGGTATTAGCAGCAATACGGAATATTTCAAACAATCCCATCTCCAAAGATGCATAGAGGCAGAATAGATAAATTTTTGGTGACAACAAGGGAGGTTTCCTTCCTTCTTGTGAGCAAAACGATGAGAAAGCAGATCCTCGGATTCCTAAATAGATTCTGATTTAGTGTTCCCACTACATTATACCGCCATTACCATTAGAAGGCAAATAACATATGAGTATAATGAGTGGCATTGACCATTACACATATCTTAACCACTAAGTCTTTGCAAACCTCTTGGACATCATCCTCTAAAGAGTATAGCCAACTATCCATCCAAACTCAAGAAGGTTAAAACACACATGACACTCCTAATTGCGGGAAAAGTAAATTGGGTTGCCTCCCAAGAAGCGCTTTTCTTTATTAACGAGTCTTGTAGCTAGACTCGAAGTCACACGTCCTTACGTGACTTCTCCTTTGTTATCCATCATCTCTTTTTCCAACCTCATCAAATGCCTAATTCCTCTTCTATCACCTTCGTCTTGTTTGTACTCATCTCCAATGAGTAAGCTTTGATAGTAGTGCGTCCTTCCATGGCCAAAGTTTTCTTTGTAGGCGGACGGGGGTATGGAGTCGGTGCTTAAACCCATAAGTCTTGTTTGTTTGAATATCTTCATGGTGTGAGGCATTTTGAATGTGATTTTCTCATCATCTTGTTTGAACATGACCGCTCCTTCTTTTTCATTGTAGACAAGGCCGGTTTCCTCAATGAAGGGCCTTCCAAAAACCATTTCTCCAAGGTGGTGATCGATAATGCTAGTGGTATCTTCTAATATCATAAAGTCGCATTCGTAGGCAAAGCTTCCTATGAAAATCTTTAGGCCTCTTATTCTTCCTACAAAGTTGCTAATTTTATTGGGGTTTGACGGTTTCTGCCTTGATCTAAGCCCATAAGTCATGATCTGATTATATTGACGCCTAGACATGATATTGATTGGCGATTCTAGGTCTATGTAAGCGTGTCTCTTGAAGAAGTGACCGACCATGCAGGAAATTTTGATGTTGTTCGGGCTTCCGGCTCTTATCCTTGCCTTTACCCACGGAGGTCGAGGATTCTTTAATAGCCATTCATGATGTGTTAATTCCTCCATAGTTGGGAATGAGTTAAAGTTTTCACCATCTCCTTCATCTTCCTCCTCCTTGATTATTTCTTCAACTTCTTCATTAGTCTCAAATTCACTTTCTTCTTCTTTAATTTCTTCTTCTACTTCTATGTCAGTCTCCATTTCATTCTCTTCCTTGCCTTGCTCCTTTACCTCTTCTTTTCCTTTTACCATACCACCGAGGTTGAGATCGCATGCGTTGGTCGATGAGTCATCTTCTTCTTCCGTATCACTGTCTGTGCTTAGGATAACGATTGAATTGACAAAATGAACGCGTTTTGGAGCTGACGGATTTTTGTTTAGTTCTTTTATGGATGCGGGGGAGAGATATTTCGGGGAGAGAAATTTTGATGAGCTTTTGATTCCTTTCTTCCTGAGTTCCTCCCTTTCGTCATGGCTAATTACTGCAATGCTTTTTGGAGCCATAGGATTTCTTGCATTTTTGAGGGTAGACACATTATTGAGTTTCTCGGAAACAGTTTTCTAAAGGAGGTTAATATTGCAATCATGTCGTCATGTTGTTGTTCTAGTTGGGTCTTTAGGTGAGATAACCTCTTCTCATGGTTAGAGTCGAAATCAAGTAATGCCTTTTCAAGCTTCATTTGATAACTAGAAGAGTGGATGGAGATTGACCCGCCTTGTGGGCTAGTGAAGGTTTGGGTATGTGCCCAGTTGAAGTTTGGTTTCTCCTTCCAGGTGTTGGTGGCGTCATTGAAATTTCTTAGTCCATGGTTCGGAGTGAACCTCTTACTTCCCACTTTGTTTATACGCAAGGACGTGTAGTTAACAGAAGCTTGCTCGGGATTTTTCATGCATTATCGAGTGTCGTGAGGACCATTGCAAATTTTACATGAAGAAGAGACTTTGTTCAATTGAACAGGTTGAGTGGGAGCAAGATAAGCTTCCATCAAGCGTTGGACTTGATTTTCGAGCTTGATTAGACGACAGTCGGATGTACTTGGGACATCTTGAGGCAATTCGATTGCCTTAACCGGCTTAGCGGAATCCCTTGGGTTGTTCCAACTTTTGTTGTCATAGAGGGAGAGGTCCTCTAATAATGCCCAGGATTCTTCATCGTTGAGGTCACGAAGCTTACCACTAGCCGATTGGTCAATGGTTCGTCTTGGGATGGGATTGACATGCTCATAAAAAATTTAGACTTTGAGCCAAAGGTCAATGCCATGATGAGTGACTTTTTGGAGTAAGTCCTTGAAACAAGTCCATGCTTTGGATAGAGATTCTCCATGATGTTGTTGGAACATCAGGATATCATTACGAAGTTTTGTGGTTCTTCCTAGTGGAAAGAATTGAGCAAGGAATCGGGTAGTAAGATCCTCCCATGTAGAGATGGATCCTGCTGGAAGGCGTTCAAGCCAATTGCTAGCTTGATCGCGAAGGGAAAATTAAAATAAACACAGGCGCGTTCTTTCCCTATTTTCACCGTCAAGGTCAAGTGAGTCCACAAGTTTAAGGAAATCCTTGAGGTGTTGATTTGGATCCTCAGACCGAAGTCTGTGGAATGAGCATCCGTTTTGCACCAACCGGATGGTGTCGGATCAAAGAGGTACCACGTTGTTCCCTACGAGGAGCTCGATGGTATTCCTGTAGCCCTCGTGGCTTGGTTTGGAGTAATCTCCTAGAGTACGGATAGGATTCTCGTCTCCCATGGTGGTTGACGAGAATGGGTTACGAAACAGATAACACGAAGAAAAGATAGACTACAAGAAAGCTAATATGCGGAGATTAAATTCTTACTTGAAAGGATTCAAGCAAGTAGAACTAAGCTAAACTATGATCAGAACCTAACTATTCCCCGGCAACGGCGCCAAAAACTTGATGCGGTCGTCGTAGGACTTCTACAAGAAGTTTTACAACTCCCTAGGCAGAGCACCTAATCGTTGTAGTAGTAGTATAGGCAAGACTCGGGGGTTGTTATCGTTCACTCGGGGAATAGGTTGGGAAGGCTTGATCACGGTCTATCAGAGTTCTAAAGGTTGAGGGAAGATTATTTTTGTATTTTTGTATTTTATGGAAAGCAAGTAAATCATATAATTGGAGAGGTGGTTTGGTTTTAGCTATTAACTAAATATAAAGCTACGCTAATTGGTGATAACAATAAGATAAAAGATTGTGCTTATTTAATCATGTATTACTCCCTAGATTGCTTCTCCTAGTGTTGTTGCCTTGTCACCCTTGTGATGATCTGTGTAACTATTTCCTAAGTCATGAACGAATTACACGAACCCGCCGTCTACTTAGTATTCCGCTAGAGCAACGCACACGTAAGGTAGTATGAAGACTATTACATGGCCCCTAGGAGCTCACTAAGTGCATGTGAAATATATTAAAAGTGGATCAACCATATTAGGGGGCAAGGTAGTATGAAGACTGTTACCCGATGGTATCCTTTCTACACAATCATGTTTCCCTAGACATATCAACAGCAGTACAGACAAAAGCTGGTTTTCTAGAGCCTAACATGCACATCCATCACAAGAAGCAACACCACTAAGATCTACATTCTAGGTTTCATACAATCATAAATAAACACAATAGAAGGTTTAGCCAAGCATATTAAAGATAAAGCAAGAGCATAGATAGATCAAACAACACATAGACATATTGAATGATTAAATAAACCTTACTTGATTAAAACATGAGTTGGAGGAAGTACAATAGGGTTTTTAGGCCCTAAATTCGTCCCTAACAGCTGCTAAACGAACTAGGGTTCGTACCCTCTTTTTATTCTAAAGTTACACACTCAAAACCCCTAATTCGGGTTGTATAAATAGTAAAAACGCTATGAGGAGTCGCTTTTTTAAATCGTGACGCGTGTCATGAAAGAGAATATTCTAGATAATGGGCTGGGTCATATGCTCTGACGCCGTCGTGGAATCATGTGACGCCATCTTGATCTTCATGGTGACGGCGTCACGTTGTATCTGTGACGCCGTCTCCAGCCACTGTAGAGAAATTCTTGATCAATGTTGGTGTAGGTCCGTAGTCTTGTCCGTTTCTTCTCTAAATGAGCCCAAGTCACGTGTAATTCTTCCAAATGCCTTCCAAATGAGAAATACCTGAAAAGGAACGATTAAGTACCTATTTTAGGCATAAATGCACGATTTAGGGGGTTAAACAACCCCGAAAAAGTGTATAAAATGACACCTCATCAGTACTCTGCCTAGGGAGTTGTAAAACTTCTTGTAGCAGTCCCTTACGACAACCACATCAATTTGTTAAGAGTGTTGAGACCATTCAGCAGAGGGATGCAGAGGTTGCAAATTTGAAGTCCAAGTTGGAGAAGGCGGAGAGTGAGGCTACAGAAGTGATCTGCCCAGACCAATGAGCTTGTTGATATTTGTGCAAATAATACTGAACTTCTTGGTCAAGTTTCCAGGTTAAAGTTTCTCCGTGACGGGTTGAAGGACCAAATGTCTAAATTGGAGTCCGTATGTGAGGATTTGAGGGGTAAAATTAAAGGTGAAGCCAGGATGAAGGAGGAGTTCATGGCTCTATAACATACGATGGCTCTGCAAGATGCGGAAGCTCAACGCATCAAGAAGCAGAACACGGAGTTGGATGCGCGTGTTGTTGAACTCAACTTTGACATTGATATTGAGTGTTAATACAAATAATGTCTAAAAACGTTATTTATATTTTTCGACCTCTCAACGTTTTGATAATAACAAAA
>BQNB010101724.1:5516-24410 GCA_026074375.1 Tanacetum coccineum | reverse complement strand
AAAAATTTGGAAATTTTTATTTAATTTTTCGGATTATTTTTAAATTTTAATATGTGTTTTTGTTATTGTTTGTGTATTTAATTATATGTGAGAGACGATACAAAAAATAGATATTAAATAAATAAAGGTAAAATGACAAAAACACCCTTGCAATTATAAAAAAAGGAGATGGTGAGATGGGACACATGGCGTAATCTCATGGCTTCATATCCTTCTCATTTTAAGAGTCTCTCTCTCTCTCTCTTTTTATTATTATTTTCGTCTTATTATCGGGCTACTGGGGTATTTATAACGTCTTGTCATTAAATATGTCCATGACTCATAGCTTTTACCTCGACACTAAATATTCCAAAAGAATCATCCTTTATTTCCTCAAATAAAATCGATACAACGATCATAAATATTAAATATTTAAGAAAAGGTTTCGAGAAATTACTTCTTTCGTCTTGCATTAAATTTTCAAGTAAAATAAGTATTTATTGTTAAAATTTCGAAAAGTTTACCCCTTTTTAAGCAAGGTTTCGAAGTATAAATTTCTTTCGAAAATTCAGCATGACCCGTACGTCTTTATGACTTTTTCCAAGATGTTAAACCTTAATCCAAAACACTTTTCACAAACCCGACATTTCCCGACAATCACAATACCAATACCTTCAACACGTTTTATCCAAACGTAGCAAAATAATCCCTTTACATTCGACAAGTCCAACAAAATCCCTCTTAGTCCATTTATAAGTCCACTAATTTATTTACTTATTATTGGGCCTTATGACCCATTATGGTCTTTAAGTAATTAGTCTGATAGCAAAACTTAGTCCATACCTCTTTACATAAGTCCAAAAATATAACCAAACCCAATGGACCTTAAGCCCATTAAGCTGAATCAAATATAAGCTATAAGCTTATAATATTTTAGTATAAGCCGAAATCAATCAATAAGCCATAAGCTTTTAGTATATGCCGAAAACTAATAAGCTATAAGCTTATAAAAATAAGCCAAAAACCAATAAGCTATAAGCTTATAAAAATAATCCGAAAATCAATAAGCTATAAGCTTATAAAAATAAGCCGAAAATCAATAAGCTATAAGCTTATAAAAATAAGCCGAAAATCATAAGCTCAAAATAAGCCGAATCCAATAACCAATAACCAAGAAAAACCAAACCCATTATTCAATCCATTAACCAAATCAAATATTCAAATCCATTAACCAAGTCCAATAAGTAAACCAAGTGGGTCAAGCCCACCTTGGCGCCGGACCACACAAACAAACGGACCCTTATTTGGGCTAAGCCTAAGCCGAAAACATACATACCCAAATAAGCTATAACCTAGCTTATTAAATAAGCAAAACCTCAAAATAAGCCCTTTTTCAGCACTTTCATAAAATGAAAAATTACCATAACAACCATTTTATTTAAATTCAAAAATCCCTTCTTTCTTTCCCATTTTAGCCAACGCACAAACACCCTATTTTTACATTTTCACTTTTAAGTTTCGACCTTTTTGATGATCAACTTGTACAACTAGTGTATTGACATCCTAATAACTACAAAAGTACAACTTTTAACAAATTTTAGAAAACTTACAAGTTTGGATGACCTTGGTTTGGTTTTGACGCGAAAGGAACGAATTTGTACACCTTTTATATAACCTGCATCTACTAACTATCAACCCACTAACTATTCTTAACTCGTGTTCGTCTGAAAATCTTCAAAATCTTTGTTTCCCCTTCCTTGTGGTTCGTCCGGTTTGTAGAGAGAGAGAGAGAGGAAGAGATAGAATTTTTTTGTTATTTTGAAAATGAGAGAATGACGAAAATTTGTTAACGTGGAGGAATATATGTGTACCAAGGGAACATACTAGCAAGTTTTTAGCCTTCTTGTCCCTCCCTATCCACCTAGGCGTCCAAGTATCTTAGGAGAGTCTCGGGTCTTCCTTTTTGTGTCAAGATCACTTAAAAACTTAATTTTCATCTATTTAAAATGTCAACCAAACTTAGTTATCATTTCCATTGCGTTTAGAATCATTTTTCCATAAACATGGGTTATTCACACGACACTTATCATCTTAAATTACTACAAAAATCTATTTTAAGCCGTTATTGACCGGCTCTGGTCCGAAAATATGAAATTTTGACAAAACTCAACCGAACCTTGCTCCTCCATTTAAAAACACTCTGAATCACAAAATATGGCTTGACAGCTTATTTTTAACCAACATTTCACCTTTTTACGAATGTTACAGTCTTTTACCGATTTTCACGAAAACAACCGTTTTCTGATAACTTTCGAATCTCACACTCACGATTTACGTTTTAAACCACATTATTACATCATAATGAATTTATTAAATAAATAAACCCATTTACACATTCCTAAACTCATTAAATCTCCACACTTGAATAAACTGCCGTGTCGGTACGCACTGCGTGACGATTTTTCGCTAAACGCGGGAAAACTTCCCGGAAAGCACTGAAAACCTCAAAACCACTCTAAAACAGAAAAACAAATAAAAAATGATTCATTTACGAACTCAATACTTCATCAAACACCCGGTTAAACCAAAACCGTTTTTACGCAAAAATAGTCAACAGAAGTCAACTTTTCAGCTTTCATCAGGAAAACTGGCAAGATCGAAAGACCTCAAAATACAATACTATAATATTTTATAATACTTAACCCTGGATATATTACCGGTTATCACAGTATGGCTTATATTTATTTTAATTAAAATTTGTCATTATTTCGTAAGGTTATTGTTAAAAAAACATATAAATGAACAACGTTTGCTCGCCACAATATTTAGTTACCGGGTACCCGCCGTCGCATTGCGCGGGTACCCGGCTAGTATTTCCTTTGAAAATAAACAAAACAATATGGATTATCCGTATGTATTATTGAACATTTATTATTGACCATAATTTGATATTTGCAATATTTATATACATTTAATGCTTTTACATTTATATTACATTATAAACTTATAGTAATAACTTTAATAATTCAAAGGTGATATAACTATATCATTTAATGGTGTTTCACTTCATAGATAATTTGTTTTGCTATAAATACCCACATAAACACATGATTATCTTTCATCTAAAATTCTCAATAGAATACAAAATCACCTCAATCATTATTGGCGAAGAGTCACAGGTTCTTCTTAAGGACGGTATCATGAAATGCTCGTTCAGAATGCTAACCTGTGTGATTATCCAGGTACAAACCAAATGGCCTGGCAGTTACAAAACTTTACAAAAAAGGATACAAAGAATCCGTTTAGATTTGCTCTGAAGGAAAGATAAAAAAAAATTAGCACGAAAATCAACTAGGAAAACAAGATTTTAGTTTTGTTCTAGATATGATACGTGTATCCAACGGAAGTAGATACGCCATATTAATCTGTTGGGATGAATACGCTTGGGTATTGCGATATGTGAAAATGGATGTACACCGTATTCCAACTGTCGCCCAAACCGGTATTAAAGAAAAACTATTAACTACGCAAAACATTAAACACACGATAAATACAAGCAAACATTAAATCTCAGATATACAAAATTATAGATTATACAGAATATAACTAATTTAATTACACTAAATTCCATAACGGGTTAGATATAATCTAATGTTTCTAAAAACAAAAAAAAAAATATCAAATAGCAAATCAAGAAATAATTTTCATCCCGGCAACGGGCCAAAAAAATGATGTGTTGTCTTTGTATGGTTATACATTTAAGATGATTTAATGGTCTTTAAATTTATATTTTGCCGACTAAATACAAACAACCACTTTAACGGCAGTGTAACCAAATCGTAGTAGTTTTGTGGTTGTTCTTCTAAACCATCTTCCTTTGGAACGACATGTTGAAGGCGGGGACAGGAAATATATATTTAATTCTTGGAAAACATGACAAGTTTTCTTTGGGTGTTGACATTGAAGGAGGTTAATCTCTCAATTTAATTAATATTTGGTTATTTAAACTATGTTAATTTATTTATTCTAAACCTTGTTCAAACCTATGGCAGTCTAACCTAATTTAACGAAAAAAAGGAAGGGAGGTTTCAGACTGTAAGCGAGCCTGCACGGGTTGGTTCGGTCGTCTATAATCAATTCAAGGCACATTAACCAGAAGCTAATTAATGAAAAGGATTGAAAGAGGGAGTAACATAAATAAGAGATATTGTATTAACCATTATTATGCGATTAGAATGTTGGTTTGTTTTTTAAGAGTACATGATTCTATCTTCGATGGTGGCTATTCTTTAAGACTTAGGGTTTATTCTAAGAAAGACATCAATATTCTGTACTTCACGATCCACATAAACGCATCATTTTTTTTGGGTTTGATTATAATCTATCTTAGGGCTTAAGCAATGAGATCTGTTAAACCCTTAGTCATAGAGATTCTATCCACTTCGCTATTACTGGCAATTTATAACTAGTAGTCCACTTGTCCAACTCAATGGAATCAGAAAACTATTATGTTGAATTATCTAGGTACCTGCTAGTCAACACAGATTAATAAACCCTTTGGCAGTAATCAATATAATGTTAGCCCGAAGAGTATCTAGTCACAGACTTAAAAGGGAAAATATTTGTTGTACCTATGATTCTAGATGTATAGATTAACTATTTGGCGAGTTATCCGATTTGGTTTCTTGGTCCGCTCACTAGATCCAGTTGAATTTACGATGCATACAAAAGGGTGTAAACTGAGTATAAATTGATAACAAAACAGGAAATTCACACAATAATCAGAATCGAGAATAAACAAATACCAAACATTCAGTTTCTTCATAATAATGGCTATTACCGAAGGTAATTAGCTCAACGTCTATAAATACAGAGCAATCTATTTAGTCAAGGTTAACTACAGAGTTAACGAATGATACCAAAAACTAAATGATTATAAATTATATTGGAATTAAGTTGTTCCTAAGAATTGATGCGTTGCTTATTTTTTTTTTTTTTTTTTTTTTTTTTATTCTTTAACCTTGCTGTCTTCGTTCTCCTCTGGAAATTAATACTTTTGTTGCTTGGTATGAGAATTATGATTAACACACATAAAACTTGTTTTGAGTATCTCTATTTATAAGGTCTGGAGTCGGTTTTTGATTCGGGATATCACGTGTTAGTAGGATACACAATCCTTTCTGTATTGGGATTTCATACGAGTAGGGACATGACTTGATATCTTCAGAATTTATATTGATTCATATCTTGAATACGGCGTATTGATTTATCTGGAGGAAGAGACTCGAATTGATCTTTATTTCTCTGTTGGTCTTTGGTGAGTGCAGGCACTGAATACGCTACATCTTACTTTTTTGATGGAAACGGCGCTTGGTCTTAGATAGTAATCTTCAAAACTATTTCATTTAAGTCTAGAATGCATGCATTTTGCACATTCACATAACACCTTAATTACGCCAATTCTGTAATTTAAATATAAATGATTAGCAAAAATTCTTGCTAATTATATTCAAATAAGGCGTTATAACAAGGGTAAGATACTATAAAATAAACGTTATTTGATGTATCAATACCATACGGCGTTATTTAATGTCTCGGCGATATCAGTCTTTATTTTTTGCACTCTTAAAACATAATTGTCATGTTATGTCTATACTGGTGATTCATGTACATGTCAGCGCTATCTCAATAGACTGAGGCCGTATTAGATCCTTTTTATAGGTTTTAATAACGTGTATTCCGTTTATGATCTTTGGGCGGTTATTTGGCTTACTGTAACAGTGTTGTTTAGTTTATTTATAATTACCGTCATGGTCCCAAGGATAGGTGGGAATTTTACATGTTTTTCTATATTTTCCAAGGACCTTGGTAATAAGAAAAATTTTTTTTGACACATTTGGTCATCGTTGAAGTGTCGGATCATTGGAATCCTTATGTGTGATTGTCTGTCATGTTGGCATACAGAGCATTTACAACACCCATCTTGCTATAAACTTAACATGTGGGAATTAACGCAATATCAGGGATTTTTCACATTTAAATAAAAAATTTCGTTTTTTAATGTTTTATCTTAAAGAGGCAGTAGTATTAATGAGTACTATGGATTTAGATGGAGTGACTTGTTTAAATTGGTAAATTTCTAGGATTACACCCAAAAAGCTTTTATATGTTGTTTAATTAACTAACTACACTGGTTAGTTAAATCCCAGTATAAACCCTTTTGTTTACTCTCATCTTAAGAGTAAGATACCCCTAGAAAAACAAATAGAGCCAATCCTTTAGGAATAACACCAACTGTTTATTTTGTTACACCTTTACACCTTAGCCTACACTGTTAGATTAAGTCCATTTATCAGTTGCTAGTCGCTTAAAGTGTAAAGTATGTATTTCGCGAGTCTTGTGTCAATTTTCTATCTTTGGTACGGTTGGGAAGAAATTTGCACATTGCAAATGGGAATGTATAAAGCAGTTAAAACACATGTATATTTACTACCATCACAATTATTGGTACATCCGAAGAATGAAGAATTATCGAAAGAATTATCCGGAGTTATTATGATTGTAAAGATGGTGAAATTACATCGAGTTTTGTAGTTAGTTATGTAAAAAAACATGAAAAAATTAGAAAAATCATGACAAAAAAGAGGAGGAAAGTTTGGAGATAATCGTTTTGCAAAAGCTTAAACCGAAGGAATTATATCAAGGATCAATTATTCGTTGATAGGTCTTATAAGTCAACGATGTAAATTTTTGTATAAAGTGGTAGATATCGCCACTTGTCTTGTAAAAGTATGTAAAGTATGGGACAATTGGGAGTTGACCGTTACAGGAATGCCAACTTAGGTTGTTGTTTTTGATCAATGATCAAGACATGTGTAAATAGTTATGTCTTTTTCATGGTAACGGTCGGGAAAAAGTGTCTAGAAACTTGTACCTTATTTGTTTGGACTTAGTCTATTTTTTTCGTAATTTTTATTTAACAACAATTTATTTCCATTTCCTAATCATTAACCTTGGGTTTTACTCGAATGAGGATGTGATCGTGTCATGCATTTCTCTTCCGTCATTACGACCATGTATGCGTGAGTCAGCTACCTTGTTGGTTTATTACTTTTGGTGAAAGTTAGAAGATCCATACCCTATATCATTCTTCGTCCTAACCCTTGGTTAAACTCGAATGAGGATGTGATCGAACACACATGTCTATTCCATTATTACAACCGTGTATGTGTGATTCAGCTGCCTTATTAGTGTGGTACTTTTGGTGAAAGATTGTAGAATGATCAACCCTAAGCCTTATAATAAAAACACATTTTGCCTTTATAAACTTGTTACTCCTTAGCTCTAGTGGTGGAGATGTGTATCATTGCCAAGCCTATGATAGAATACTCATCACGACTGAGCAATTGAGAGAATTAGTTACATGTTACCACATAGATTAGTTGAGTGATTTGAGTGTTTTCATCTACCTATTTCGCGACGTGTTTGGTTGTGTACTTATAATAGATCAAATAAATTCTTAAATGGGAAAAATCCTTAGGGATACATTATTAGAAACTTATAAAGGCTACTTGAGGACAGGTAGGATTCAAGTGGGGGGATATTTGATGACATCAAATAATGTTACTTTTATAGCATCATTTATCCCATGTAAATAAACCATTTTGTATAATTATTGCAAAGAATTGTTACTTAATCATTTGTATTTGAGAATTGCAGTAATTATGGAGTACTTGGTGAAGATTATCAAAAAGGCACGCATGCTGGAGCTTAAACGAATACATTTGAAGATTACTGGTCTAACATCCTATACGACGTATCCATCAAGAAAGATACGGGGTATCTATGCCTGCACTTCACAAAAGACCACGAAGGAACAAGATCCAACACGCCGTATCCAGAGAAGATCAATACACCGTATTCATGTCATGGTAATAAAATATTCTAGAAGATATCAAACATGGTCCCTACTTTAAGAAACCCCCGATACGCCGTATTAACCTTAGTTAATATGCCGTATCGGCCAAATTCCAGACCTTATAAATAGAAAACCTAAAAACGGGTTTTCAGTGTGCTAAATCATATTTTGAATATTTTCATGAGCGGGTCAGAGTTTGTGAGTAACTCTTCAGCAGCATTAACTTCAAGCAGTATTTTTACTAGTAGTAGTAAGTTTCACTAGCAGTAGCAACTTATCACTAGCAGTAGTTGTGAATCACAGGGAAATGAGATTTTTGAACACCCCCCCCCCCCCCCCCCCCCCCCCCCCCCCCCCCCCCCCCCCCCCCCCCCCTCCCCCCCCCCCCCCCCCCCCCCCCCCCCCCCCCCCCCCCCCCCCCCCCCCCCCCCCCCCCCCCCCCCCCCCCCCCCCCCCCCCCCCCCCCCCCCCCCCCCCCCCCCCTATCTAAGTTAGCCAAAATGAAAGAACACAGAGGATACTATGAACTTGTTTTTATTCATGATACTTGCCAATTGTTACAGGAACATAACATATATATACATGTCAACCATTGTGACTTTTCATAACCATTGTATCTTATACTAATCATTGTGTCTTATATATAATAACTACCAAATAACTACTTTTGTAACTGCCATCCATATTCCAGCAAAGTCTGCTACACTAATTAGTATCTGATGTGAGTTATTTTCCATCAAATTCCTCCCTTAAGCTCACATCTCTTGCATCCTTCATTCCCATCTTTTTCTTGCAAAGATTAAATAATTTTGCTAGAAGTGCCTTAGTGAAAATATCGGCTGCTTGATCACGACTCATTACATGAGTCAATTGCACATCCCTGTTCCTTAATGAAATGGAAGCGTACATCAATATGTTTACTTCTCTCATGATGTACCGGGTTCCTTGCCAACTCAATTGCAGACTTGTTGTCGACTTTGATTTCTATTAGACCGTGTCATGGATTCTGTAATTCTTGTAACAGATTCCTTAGCCAAATTGCGTGACAAACCGTCCATGATGCTGCTACATATTCTTCCTCACAAGTTGATAATGCCACCACTGGTTGTTTCTTTAAAGCCCATGTGAAGGCTGTTTTCCCCAAAAAGAACACGTAACCAGAAGTGCTCTTTCGATCATCTACATCTTCGTGCTAGTCACTATCGGAGTAACCTGTAAGTATGTATTCTTTAGAGTTTGAGAGAGTAGGTATATGCAAGCGATTCAGTTCTTTAACCATATCTCAGTATTTCCTCATCAATGCTTTCAATGTTGCATACTTTTGGCTTTTCTATAAAGCGGCTTACAACTCCAACGTTATATGCAAGATCAGGTCTTGTGCAAGTTAAGTATCGTAAACTCCCAACCAAACTTCGATACCTGTCCGTGTCCACCGGTTCTCCTCCCTTAAACTTTGAAAGTTTGGTACCCAATTCCATTGGCGTTACTACTGGATTACAATATTCCATTTTACTTCGCTTCAAAATCTACTTAGCGTATGCCTTTTGGGATACAAAAATCCTTAAAATTCCATGCCTTTACTCCAGTCCCAAAAAGTACTTCATTAGTCCCATGTCTGTCATATCAAACTCTCGAGTCGTCGATTCCATAAATTGATTGATCATCCTTTTGTTATTTCCTGTAAAGATGAGATCATCTACGTACAAGGCGACCACCAATACTTTGTTTTCAACTAGTTTAATATATAAAGCATGCTTGTAAGGACATTGTACATACCCTATTCTTTTTAGAAAAGAATCAATACGAGTATTCTAGGCTCGAGGGGCCTGTTTCAGCCTGTACAACGCTTTTTTCAACTTCAAAACCTTAGTCTCTTCTCCAACTTTTGCATAACCTGGTGGTTGTTCTATATAAACCACTTCATTGAGTACACCATTCAAGAATGCAGATTTTACATCCATTTGGTATATTTTCCACCCGTTTTGTGCTGATTATGAGACAAGTAATCTGATTGCTTCCATTCTTGAAACCGGAGCAAATATTTTGTCATAATCGATACTTGCTTTTTGTCGGTAACCTTTTGCAACGAGCCTCGCTTTGTAATGTTGAATCTCTCCTATAACATTCATCTTTTTCTTATAAACCTATTTTACGCCTATGGGTTTATGCCCTTTTGGTAATTTAGCCATCTCCCAAGTTTTGTTCTTTTCAATAGCACTGATTTCTTCATCCATTGCTTCCTTCCGCTTCTTATTTCTTATTGCTTCTTCAAAAATGATATTTTCATTTTTTGCTAAACGACATACAAGATGCATTTTAGTGGTATTATTATATATATCTTGAAGACTCCTCATTCTTGGTTGTATGGGCTCATCATTATTTTCAGAATCTGTAGTGACCATCGTTGGATCACTTAAGGCTGTTGGAATAAAGACATCATGTGCGTCTTGTTCAGTGCTATTGTGAGGCTCATATAAACACCCCTTACTCTAGTCCCACGTGCTTTCCTCGTTCAACATTACACGTACTGCTACTTATGTAACTTTCTTCTCATGAGGGATATATAATCTGAAAGGCCTTAGTTCTTCATCATATTTAATGAACACGTAAATTTGTCTTAGCTTAAGCTTTTTTCATGTTCTAATAGGAATATGTGCATTATGCCACGCTTCAAATATTAAAATGAGGGATACCATGGCTTATACCCACTCAGCTTTTCTTAAAGGGGTTTTGTCACCAATTTGACCATGAGGTATTAATTTTTGAATGGGTTCACGGACATTGGACGCTCTGCCCAAAATCTTTTGGCATATTTTTGCTTTCCAGCATAGAACGAACCATATTCATAATAGTTTTTCTTTTGGCTATTCCATTTTGCTAGGGTGAGTAGGGTGCTGTCAAAAACCTTTTAATCCATTCTTCTTCACAAAACTTTGTAAATGGTGTGGACACGTACTCTCCACCTCTATCATATCTCAAGGCCTTAATGTATTGGCCCGTTGTCTTTTCAACCATTTCCTTAAACTTTTTGAAAGTTTACAAAGGGCCTTTCGATTTCTATGCTAGAAAATATACAAACACTTTCTAGTGATTATCATCAATAAAAAGTATAATATGTACCTTTTTATTTCCAAAAAGAGAAGGAGAGTTAGGTCTCTCAAGGTCTCTGTGAATTAATTCCAGTAACTCCTTTGCCTGTATGTTGTTTTTGTTTGGGAAAGAACTTCTTCGTTGTTTTGCCAAAGATATACTTTCACAAAACGACCATCATTCATTCGAGATTAGGAAGCCATGTGCCATGCTCTCTTCTTGGTTTTAATTCTTTAAATTCCGCTGAAGTGTAATTATGACCAAACCTTAAATGCCACATAGATTCTTCATCGATAAAATTACTCTTTAGACATTTTTTGCCAATGTATTGAGATTTAGTTTGAACGTGCGATTCTTACACATTCTAACTAATGTAACCATCACGCCTTCCTTGTTTTTCAAGAGCATTTTTTCATTCTTCATGAGTACCCAATAGCCTTTCTCCATAAGTTGGCCTAAACTCAATATGTTACTCTTCATAGCAGGGACATAGTACACATCTTTGATCGTGCCTTCTTTCCCATTTTGAAAGAAATGAATTTTACCATGTCCTTTCACATCTATCTTTATGCAATCTCTCAAATGATACATAGCCTTGAACAACTACTATCATTTCAACAAATAGATCTTTCTGTCCGCTCATGTGGTTGCTCGCACCGGAGTCTAGGTACCACATTGTATCAACTTCTAAGATTTGTTCTTCATGAGCCATCAATAAAATACCACTTTCTTCGACTTGTGGTTCTGTCACAAGGTGGTTCTTTTCTTTTGTCCTTTTCGGCGATCTGCAATCTTTTGCATAATGACCATGCTTACCACAATTATAGCAGTCAACATTTAGACGGTATCCTTGTCCGCCTCTTCTACATCCACGTCCTCTGCCACGCGAATTTTAATTGAAGTGTTTGCTTGTTTGCTTACTTTCCTAGTTATTATTTTCTCTACTACGACCTCGACCATGATTGGTATTATGCCCACCAGAATTTGTTCCTTTCTCATGGTTATTCTGATGTGAAAATAAGGCTTTTTCGTCCTTGATTGTAGCCTTCGTTTTTAATGTTTCATCAAGGGAATAGGAATAATGTATCTTGTAATAATGATATTATGATATTGAATTGACATGTTATGATGTTTGCTTGACATATATGAAGATAGGATTGCCATATGAAGGTTGCCTGAGTCCGTTACCTTTAGTTATGCAGGATATGTTGCATATTGAGATATTGGCAAAGTAATGTAATGTAATAAAGCGAAATTTTTTCCTGAAAAAGGTGAGTTCATATATAATTAATAGATTGTACATCATCTAACTTAATAGATGGACATTTACATTTATGAAAATTGCGGGTTGTTATAAATAACGAATTTGAAACTTAAGGAAGAAAAAGACATTGACAAAATGATTTCAATGGAAAAGCAATTAAAGTTTTTAAATGAAATTTTTTATAAAAGGAATCAGTCAATTCAAACCATTCATATGTTAGCTCCCAAAGGCTCAACATTCAATGGTAGACCAAATTTTGTAAATCTAATGTACCTCAAGAAAGCTCAATGTTGATCCCACTTCAATAGATCGAATTCCTTAAGCTTGTTTAAGGTTTAGTTATATTAGATAAATCTAACACAACTATAGTAGAAAGTGTGTTTGAATGTATTAAAGATTATGCGGAATTTAATCTTTAATATTAAGAAGAATTATTAATAAAACAGTAATTCAATGAGCATACAGTTCAACAAATAAGCTTCAATATTATTAATGATAATAATACAAATACTCTCAAAGTATTACGGTTACAAAGACCTTGAAGCTATGAATTATATGTCTAATAATACTTCAAAAGATATCAAACTCTATGCCCTAGGACCTCATTTTATATACCAAAAAGCCCTAGTCGGCTTACAATACTTTTCTAAGTATCCATAATCTTTTCTATAAACAAATAACTTAATACATATCATATAAGTAGTACTAACTAGCAGGATTAACTTGATATTCACTAGCAGTAGTAACTTTGTACTAGCAGTAGTAAACACTTAGCATATTTTCACTAGCAGTACTTATATTCACTAGCAGAAGTAATATTCACTAGCAGTAGTAACTTTGTACAAACATTAGTAACTACTTAGCATATTTTCTTTGAAGTTTATGAGTAGTACTAACTCCAGCTGAGCAGCATTAACACAAACATAAGCAGCAGTAATTCAAACAACATCAAGAAGACTTTTAATCCCAACAATCCTCCCCTAAACTTAATATTCTTCTTCAAAATCATCAAGTTTCTTCATTTAAAGCTTCATCAACACCAGGAGGATGCTTTCAAACACTTCTTTACTTCTTAAGCTGTTTCATGATGAATTTAAGAAGCTGATAAGCCATTTCACTTTCATAGTCAATTATAAGCTTCCTTTCTAACATCATTGAAAGTGTAAGTGGTGCAAGGAGATACTTCTTCTCTACCAACATATAAATCTACACATGTTGCATCATCAAGGAATGTACTCCACAGGAGTCATACAGCTTCCAATTCAACACTTTGTATTCTTGTTGATTCCTCCATACTTTATCTTCTACATGTGGTTCAAACATTGTTTTCAAATCACCCCATAACAACAAATCCAAGTCTTCCACTGGTCTTGTTGACTCATATTTAGCTTTTACCAACTTGTACAACTCTTCTAAATCTTCCCTATCAAAACTTTTAAGCATTTGACTAAAGATCATGTACATTTGAGACTTTCCATCAGCTTTCATTATTTGATAATAGCTTTTTCTTCCTTCTTTATAAATCTTACAGTCAACAATCGTTGGAGACTTAACAGCCAAAGGTATAACATCAATTGCTACTTCTTCTTCATCTGGAATGATTTTCATTAACTGTTTAAGCTCTGTTGTTTCTTTGTCATCTTCCACATTTTGCTTCTTTATAATCTCTTATACCAGCTCTGTTCTTGCTCTCTTTTCTTTGCCTTTCACCAACTCTGTTCTAAAGTCTTCAAATGTATTTACCCTTTTTAATGCTCTGTCAAACATCTCTTGGATAGAATCAAACTCTTTCAACTTCAAATCTTTGAGCTTGTATCCTTCCATGTTCTTTAGGTAAGTACACATTATCTTTCTCTGTTGAGCTTTTGTTGGTGGTTTGTTTCTTTTCTCTTCTGCTCTTTTAGCTGCAAAATGCTTTCTTCTTTTCTCTAAGAGTTGTTGAAATAATATAGCATTTTCTTCAATAGACAACTCGTCTTGTTCTTATGCTTGCATTCTTTTAGCCAATTAATGATCAGTATCAATCTTTGCCTGTATATCATCCCATGTTTCAATCAAGGCAATATTGGTTTCTTCTTCTTTTTTAGCTTTCTCTCTTGCAAGTCTTTCTTCTTCATCAAATTCAGCTTGTAAATTTAAAGCAGTTTCTTCATCAAGCCTGATTAGATCTTTCTTCTTCATAGGCTTCACAGGTTCTATCAATATCCCTTTACCTTTGTCCTGTGATTGTTGTGAAGATAGTTGTGAAGATATTGTTGTTGTAGATTCACCCAGCTCTTGTATAACAACCCCTTTCTTCTTGGGTTTTGTACTTTTCATTTCTTCAAGTACTTGAGCCAAAGTAATATCATCAACAGTTGTAGCAAACACCTCCTCACCAGCAGAAACATTCACATCATGAACACTAACCAGGGTAATTTCTTCATCTGCATCAATAGCATCAATCCTCCCCTGTTTGGATGCATCCTCACCCAAACTTTCTTCATTATCAGAGGATTCTACCCTAGCAGTCAAACCAACTTTGTATAATCTCTTCAGCCTATGAGTTCTTGACCTATCTTTCTTTTCAAGCTTCTTGACCCTCCTTTTCAAACTAGCAATCTCATTATGTTGAGTGGTCTTTGTCTTCTCCAAATCAAGAACCCGGTTTTGTAAAGTGGTACATAATGCCATCAATTCATCAAGTTTAAGTCTATCCTCATCACTTTGAAGTGTGTTACCTCTTGCGAGCAGTGAATCATTAAATTGTTTAGATACACTCTTAAACCTAGTTTGAGCAATAGTATCCCCCATGGTTTCTTGGCACCCGAGACCACCACCTGAATTAATTCCTTAGGAACTAGATTCATTAGGTGTTGCCTTGGATTGGGTCTTATTTATGTTACCACTGTCCTGCTCTGCTTCTAAGCTAGAAGCAGTAGTGACAACTCTCACCAAACTATCACCTAACTCCTTATGGGCAGCCTCATCTGCAACACTTTCAATAGGATCACTAGGCTGAGGTACCTGAGTGTCCTTTTTTTAGGCTTCCTAGGTTTTTGTGTCTTTTAAGGTTGAGTAGATGGTTGAATAAAAGTGTATGTGTGATGGGGATCAGTTGGAATTGCTGAACCTTCACCCATTTGTGATTGGTTTAGTATCACCATTGTTTGAAATAAAGGTGTTACTCTACCAGAAAAACCTTTGCCTATTCTTCTCATGTTTCCAAAAATCTTTTTAGTGTGATAGGGTGCGATATAAATTCTCTTATAAGTTGGCAGCCCATCAAATTGTTTGTCCAAAAATATTTGTACAAACCTTGGATACATAAAAAAATTTAGCTTGTTTACTATCCAAGTTTCTAATCATACTATCAAAAATTAATTTTGAAAAGTTAAATTTTTGGTTTGTGGCTAAGCATATAATGGCAGATGCCATAGTATTACTAAACTCATTCCATGCAGTAGTCTTTGGACTTAGACACTGTAAAATAGTATGAATTAGAAATTTCCATTATGGGGAAAAGAATGGTTTATAAAAAGTTAGCTTTTGTGAAATTTTCTTATACCCCATCAATGTAAGTTGTTCAAAAATGGTAGAATTTGGTAAATAATCAATACCTTCCTCATCTGCTAGTTGAAGATCTCTTCTAACGGATGATTCAATGATGATTATCTTCTTGCCATCTACTAAGGAATGTAACTGTTCTTCCTCATTGATAGTTTTGGCCTTGACGGTAGACCAGAACTGTTCAACGCAAGAAATATATATAGTAGGATTAACCGTTAATGCATACCTTATAGGGTGTGCACTCAAAAAATCCATAATTTGTTTAAACCCATCACTCTTTGTGGGTTTAGACAAAAATGCAACCATATTATGAGTATCTGCAAACTTTAGAGTCGCCATTTGTGTTGGGTTTTGATAATGGATGATAAAATTGAGTTAGGGTTTGTAATTATAGAGTATATGAGAGAATGAAATCGGTTAAATGATTGATTGAAATCCTTGATTGAAGTATTTATGAAAAATACCCTCAACAACCCAACAGTAGTAACTCAGCAGTAGTAAGTTATGCCTAGCAGCATTAACTTTGAGTCACCAGCATTAACTCTAATTCCATTCCAAACAACATTCTCATCATCAATCTAACACTTTTCTTTGCTTTTCCTACAAAATGTTAGTCTAAAAACCAAGAAAACATAAACCATAGCAATTTTTTACAATTATCACAGTATTAATTATACCTAGCAGTATTAAGTATAACTAACAGTAGAAACTCAACAATATGAATTATAACCAACAGTACTAATTATACTTAACATCAAAAACTTTTAATCACATGAATAACATGAATAACATGAATAACAGTACTAATTCATACAAAAACTCTACAAAAACATAAAGAGATAAAAGACTTTAAAGATTTAGCATTCCAATACTAGCAATCAAATATTGAAATTTACTTACATCAAAAGTTTTTGTAAGCAAATCTGCAGCATTCTAGTCAGTATAGATTTTGACCATTTGAATCAATTTCTTTTCATAACAATCTCTAATAAAATGATGTCTGATCTTTATATGCTTTGTTTTTTTAATGAAAAACAGGATTTTTAATTATGCAAATAGTACTGTTATTGTCAATAAAGATTTTGATATGCATAAAATTTTACCCATAATCAAGTAGTAGATTCTGAATCCAAAGCACTTGTCCATAGCAACTTGAAGCAGCCACATACTCAGCTTCTGTTGTGGAATTTGCAACCATTGTCTGTTTCTTGCACCGCAATGATATTAATCTACATCCAAGGAATTGACAACCTCATATTATAGACTTTTTATCTAAGCTTGCTCTAGCATAACCACTATAAGTGTATGCTACCAAATCAAAAAGAGAATCTTTTAGATACCAAAGGCCTAATTTTGGTTGACCTTTTAAATACTTAAAAATCCTTTTCACAGCATGAAGATGTGAAACCTTTGGATTGACTTGGTATCTAGCGCAAGCACACACTGCAAACATGATCCCACTTCAATAGATCGAATTCCTTAAGCTTGTTTAAGGTTTAGTTATATTAGATAAATCTAACACAACTATAGTTGAAACTGTGTTTGAATGTATTAAAGATTATGTGGAATCTAATCTTTAATATTAAGAAGAATTATCAATGAAACATTAATTCAATGAACATACAATTCAAAAAATAAGCTCCAATATTATTAATGATAATAATACGAATACTCTCAAAGTATTAGGATTACAAAGACTTTGAAGCTTTGAAAATTGATAAAACATAATATAAAAGATATCAAACTCTATGCCTTAAGACCTCCTTTTATACCCCAAGGAGCCCTAGTCGGCTTACAATACTTTTCTAAGTATCCATAATCTTTTCTATAAACAAATAACTTAATACATATCATATAAGCAGTACTAACAACAAACAGTACTAACTTATTAACCTCAACATCATTAACTTATCTCTGAGCATTCTTAACCTTGAGCGGTACTAATATTCACTAGGAGTAGTAACTTTTTATACTAGCAGTAGTAAACACTTAGCATATTTTCACTAGCAGTACTAATATTCACTAGCAGTAGTAAACACTTAACATATTTTCTTTGAAGTTCATGAGCAACACTAAATCAAGCTGAGCATCATTAACATCAAACATGAGCAGCAGTAATTCAAACAACATCAAGAAGACTTTTAATCCCAATAATGACATTATTAGACACTAGACGACGCAACACGTCACTCCCTGGGTGTCCAAGACGCTGGTTCTACGTATGTTGACTAACAAGAAACACGTGCGGAATGGGAGAAGGAGTTATGACAGGATAAAGATCCCCGGTGCTATCACATCGGAGGATTACCCGTCGCGTCTTGAAGTCCTTTACAGAAAAACCAAATGAGTCAAATTCAATAGTATAATCATTGTCTCGAACAAATTGACGGACGGAAATTAAATTTTGACAATGTGAGGAGTGATAAGGACATTATTTAGACGCAAAGACTTTAAAGGAGTAGACAAAATGCTATGGCCGGTGTTAGTAACTGGTATAGAATGACCGCCATCAATCGAGACAGTTGAATACATACACGAATTAAGCACAATACTTAAACTAGTAATAGAATTATTTAGGTGAGAGATGGCACCTGTATCCATGTTCCAGGAACCGGAAGATGGGTCCTGGAGAGTCCCGGTAGTGAAAGCATGAGGTGACACAGTTGCTTGTCCCGAATTTGATGTAGATTGGGACGGACCAACAGTATAATAAAGCGACACTTGGGCCGGCATAGGGAACCCGGGTGAGGCACTTGGGCCAGTAGGGGCAGTAGGACTTGGGCTAGCATAATAAGCAATGGGCACACTAGAATTTTAGGCTGGGCTAATTGATGAAGAAACAGTAGGTACGCCAATATTGGTACAAGTATGTGACATATTCATTCCCAATTTTCCCAATTGTGTTAGCAATTTATTTAAGAGATCATTGGTGGAGTTTTCACTAGTTCCACGACCCTTATTAAACCCGCTAGTAGCATTAGGTACACGAGCATTAGCATCATGAACATATCGACACGAATCACCAAAACGACGATTTCCCTTAGCAAAGTTGAAACAAGCTTTCCAAGACTTACCTTGATCCACAGATGAAGGA